>JACXGM010036495.1:0-11382 GCA_016801145.1 Umbra pygmaea
ACTCAAATCAGCCCGGTACAAGGTAAAAGCAAAAACCTGCATACACTAGGCCCTCCATGGAACCGGTTTGACACCAGTGTTCTAATATGATAAGGTTAAGGATATATGGTTGCTGGAGGGTTGTGCTAGCAGGCCATAACTGCTGAATGATAGCAGTCCAATGCAAATACTTGGATTTATTTCAGTATTTAATATTTTTATTGAAAGTGAGGACTTAGGAAATAAAAGCTGCAGTGCTCAGGTGACTGGTTGGCCACTGTGATAATCAATCTCTCCTCCCCAATGCTTAATTAAAACTAAGGACAGTCTCAACAAAACAAAGATGAAACCCAACAGATTACAGAGATTCTATCTGCCCACAGAGCCTCTGGGACAGACAGAACGGTCAGTGGTTTCTGTGATCTGTGTCCACTATAACCACATTCCAGCTCCATGCAATTTTTACATCTGTTCCAGTGTGACGGTTCCAGCAGCTCTAGGTAATGTGTAAACAAGCCAAACCAGGTGTAAAAACACAGTATCTGAAGTACCTTTTTAACGTAGCCCTGAATGAGCTCTGGGCTAGGCACCTGGTCGGCAGACAGACACTGCTCCAGCTGCAGGCCGTAGGGGGCACAGCTTGACTGGCTTTTCTCCAACCTACAGTAGCAGCACACACAGCGGGACACAGACAGGACAACAATTCAGTAAATTTGGACAAAATCATCTGATATGGCCATACAGAGGAATCCTGAACAACAAAGTATTTACAGAGGTATGCTATGAATGTATTTCCATCCATATGAATAAATCATATTGGCCAGTTGGATAGAATCAAAAACAGAGACAACAATCAGGATTGAAAGGGGCATATTAAGGTGCAATACAACATTAAATTCTAATCCTGGTTTGTTTTTTCCACTTCTGCATTTTGGGTAGATGGAATCTATTTATATAGGTTTTTGTTTGTCTATTTCCTCTGAAGGAAATCCCACAGCTAGCCCTGGGGGAGGCTGATGCCCCAACTTCCATCACTCTGCTTCTCTCTCTATCCTGTTGACAACATGGATCAGGCCCCACCGCCGTGTCCACAGCATGCGTGTGCCGTGTGAGCGCGTGTGCGTGTAGAGTATGTGCCTGTGTGTTTGACTGGGTGTGTTTTTAAGGATTCATTAAACACCACAAAACGCAGCCCAGCTCCCTCTGTCACAGTGAAGCGGAGTGGGAACTAAACCAACTCTAACCGCCAACAACACCCCACAGACGTCTCACGTCACTGTCACACCATTCTCACATCATTGTTCAACTAATCCCAGATCAAATAGCAAACTGTGCCAATGAAAAAAATACATTGGATACTCTAAACAATGTGGAGTACAGCACTATGAATCCTCAAAGTGAATAACAACAGAACATATTTGACTATATTCTGTTTTTTATATTAAATACCCTTAAAAAATCAAAATTTTTACATTTCGCAGATGCTGTTATCCAGACTAAATCAGATAACTTCTGTCTTGCTCAAGGGCAAAATTACTTTGATTTCCAACTTTGCAGGCTCCGGGATTCGAACAATTAACCTTTTGCGTACTTGTCAGAGGCTCTAGGTGTGAAACCTTTAAAGCAGATAAGCTGGGTTAGCTTGAGAATTCCTGGAATACATAGAGGAGATTTCTGAGTGTCCTTTTGCCTGTCCGTCACCTGCGGTCCATCTTCTCTGTGTGAAGCAGTGCTGCTGTCTGCCACCGGGCCACATGTGGTCACAGAAATGTTAGACTGCCTCCATTCTACAGCAGGGCTGCCTGTTTCCCTTTGCTTAAACCACATATCCTACTCTCTCTGTTGACAGCCGCCCTGTGGGTTAGGTTCATGGTTCAGTGTCCCAGCCCCCAGGGAGTATAAAAGACACAGTCTGGGATTTTATATTATGTGGCTTTGTAAGTTCAAATACCCGAATTCAGTTTTAAACCCACAAATCCATATCTCATATTGGGTGCCAACATCGCAAATCCCCCAAAATTGTAATCCCCATGACAACGAGCCGGTCGGGATCCACCGACAAACCTGTGTTTAGCAATCGTTCATCTCCGGCTATTAATAATATAGGACATCTTTTTCTAATGTCAGCTTTTCACAATCATGAATAATTTCATTGGAGCGAATCCTCTCTAATGGTTTCTGGTCCAAACCTCTCTCTCCAGAGCACCACAATTATCCAATTGATGATGAATATATCCCATCAGACATTGTCTGCTGAACTGTAACCCTGCTCTGCTGCAACCAAAATTGAACATTGGGAAATTTGACAGTTGACATTTAAAAATTCTAATGGTCCTATCCATTCTCTCTGTGCTAGCGATTTGAGCAGGTTAACGCTGTCACCAGCGACAAATCACAGTCCAAGAAGACTACAAACTAAAGTTATGGCGTACTTAACCAAATAGTGGTTCCAGGTGACTGTTTGTCATTTACAATAACAGCTCTATTTACATCCCATGTGTAAATCCCGGCTCTACACATTTCGCAATGTCACCCTATTGTGCAGCCGTATCCTTGTTCACTGAGCCTTCCAAATTCAGCCAAACACTGTAGAGGCTTGGCTAGGATATTCACCAAAGACAATGTGTGCATACTAAACACAGAACATCCAGCTGCTGTTCCTTTACCTGTTTTACTTTTCCCTCCCTCTTTCTCTTTCTCTTTCTCTTTCCCTCCCTCTTTCTCTCTTCCTCTCTCCCTCTCTCCCTCTCTCCCTCTCTCCCTCTCTCTCTCTTTCCCTCTCTCTCACACACACACACACACACACACAGCGCAAACGCAAAGTGCAACATAGCCTGTCTCTCTATCCAGCCAAAGCACAGCGCAACACAGCGCAGATAAGACACTTTTAGGTCTGTTGGTTTTTTGGAGAGTGATGAATAGTTGCGCTGTCATGCTTTCATGTGCAGTTTTCTTCTCTCCCTCTGTTCACTGGCTGATTCTGAGGCCTGACAGGGAACAGGAAGAAGATGCTCCCTGTTTGATTTGGTTTAGGCTCTTTTTCTTATATCCCCCTGGGCCGGTGCTGATGCGAGCAGCCGTCTCCACGGTGACAGACGCTGAGATAAAGCAGGCTGGTTTGGCCGGTTTGGAACCCTTTTTCCCTCTCGTTCTCTCTGTCTCTCCAGCTGTGTGCTTGTTCTCGCTCTCCTGCTTTCTATTCCTCTTCACATTTAAATTGTTTTCTCCAGAAGAAAGGCAACTATGCCTGTTTCAAAGCTCATGTTGCTGCCCATTCATCCATCTCCTTTCATACAGAATCAATATTTCTGTGACCTTCTTTTATCCAGTTTAGGATTAGGGTCCAAAGCATATGTGGTTTTGTGTGTGGGGACTGAAGAAAGAGGTGTGTGATGTATTTCCCTAGAGTGCAGGAGCTCATTAATGGCCACTGACTGTCTTAAAAAAGAGGCCAAGAGCTACATTGTTAAAACCAAATCCTTTGAAACACCAAAACAAGTGGTAACTGAGCTGCCACCAACCTTGAAGGAGATGAAACCTAAACTTTTCAGGAATATTTTTTTAATCCTGTAATGTTCCATGGTTTGGTAAAACTTCACCACAACCAGGAACTTTGAAGACTATTGGAAAAGGTAGAAATATTGTTTTTACAGATTGTAAGCTGGTTACCAATAGAGAAATGGAAACTTACTGTACTAGCGCTAGGGCACAACTTGGTCTCACTGGGGTAGATGTGACATAGAATATGTATAATCTAGAAATAGGATCTCCAACCCTTATCCTAGAGAGCTACTGTCCAGATTGTTTTCACTCCAGACCAACAAACCAGATTGTAATAATTAGCCGGTTGATAAGCTTGATCAGGCCACATTATGTGTGGTTGGAGTGACAACTTAGAGGATGATAACTCTCCAGGACCAGGGTTGGAGATGCCTGATCTGGAACATTACATTAATTAATATGTTATGTTTAAATCAGTTTAATTACATTATCATTTTGTAAAATGTAAAATATGTTACAAGTTTGCAAAAACATTTTATATGACATGTATCTGTGCTGCAATTCACCCATACTAGTTTCCAAGTATATAATAAATTCTACAGACTGCCCTTTAAAGATGAAATTTGGGTCAATCTGAGTACCTCTTTTCTGATTTCTGTGTCATAACACTTACATTGGAGTTTACATGATTGTATTTATAATTAACTGAACTAGCTGAACCCCTCTACTTGTACCATGACAGTAGTTTGTGCGATTAAGTTCTACCAATAGAAAAACATAGTTTCTGACACTAGGCAACCAGGAAGTTGAAAAAAAGAGCAATAAAACAAAGACACTATTGTCCAATATATTTCGGAATGTTATTTGTCTTATGTTTGGAATTACCAATTAATTTGTTAGGAATCATCAGGTAAATTCCTGGATAAAAAGTTAATTAGAGCAGACTCTAGGGATTTGTGCGGTCTGGCATTACTGTCCAACAACAGGGCCCTGGAACCACCAGAGAGAAAGCACATAATATCTAGGAGATACACACACAGCACACACACGCACACAAACACAAACACACACACACGCACATACACGCACACACGCACACACGCACTAGTGAGGGTCTGGTTGTTCTTCACAGGCAGCTAGTGATTCCCAGACAGCGCTGTATGTGGCCAAGCACTCTCATCATGTATAAAACTGTTACCCTTCATAACTACCAGCTGGTAGAAAACAGGCCAGGAACCAGGGCTTCAGCTGGACAGACGTCTCCACCACCACCCCCAAATCTTCATGCCTTTTATACACCCTTTCAGTCAGTAGACCCATGCCTTGATCCAAGCTGACATAGGCCCAGGGCTAACACTGACATGGCCACGGGTGGAGGCCAGATGTGGGGGGCAGCTGTGACTTTGGGGCCCTTTCGCACGTTGGCTGGGGCATCAAAAGCTTGGAAAGAGACGGTTTTCTTGCTTAACATCCAAAGCAGCTGCCTTCTGACAGGCAGCCCAAAACACCTTCTGTAATACCAAAACACAGCTGTCTGCCACTACGAACAATTGTATTCAACTGTCGAAATCCATGGGCTAATATGCTCCTATTGACAAAGTGAAGTGCATTATGACACAGAATGTTAATTGTGTAAATGGCTTTGTTGTAAAAAAATGTCAACATAAAGTACAAGTTGAAATCGTACCCATCGTCGAGTCGGATCAGGACCGCCCTGTAGAGCTTGTGCGGGAGGCTGACTGTGTCCACGCCACAGGGATGGATGAAGGGGTGAACTGCAGCCAGAGAGAAGCCCTGCTGGTACAAGGCCTGCAGATGTCCTGGTAGCTCACGCACAGACAGCAGACACAGAGTAGAGGAACCATCTGAAAGTCAGGAAAGCAGATAAGATGATGAACCTGACCATATACTGTTACAAACAAAAAATGTGTGTGCTAGCTTAGCTGTCGGGTTAGGGAAAGTTGTGATAGAAATGACTGCAATAAAAGTAACAGAAACACTCATTTCTAGTGCATACTGAACCAAAATTCTGAAAATGTATGGAAAATGCAAAGAGACAAACAAAATGAATAATTTAAAATCCAATTTATCCTGTATTATATTAAAAACACATTATTAACACATTATGTGATGGTTTACTTTATGAATTAAATTTATTTTTGACTTTGTACATATCTTTATGCACTATTGGTGCCTTCACAGATGTGCAAGTTACCCATGCCATGTCAGGAATACTTTAGGAAACCTTTGTCAGTTGACAACATTCACTGCTGCATCCACAGATGCAAGTTAAGGCTTTTCTACGCAACGCAGAAGCCATTCATCAATACTGTCCAGAAGTGCAGCTGACTCTGTCTCAACCGAGTAGCAAAGTGGAATTGTGTTTTGTGATCCGACGAATCAACATTTCGAAAGGTTTTTGGACATAACAGTCGTCGTGTTCTCCGGGCCAAAGAGGAAAATTACCATCCAACCTGTTATCAGCATCAGTTCCAAATGCCAATGGCTGTCATGGTATGTGGACGTGTCCTGCCCATGGCATGGGCAACTTGCACATCTATGACTGCACGATTAATGCAGAAAGATGTACACCTTTTGGAGCAAAATATGCTGCCATCCAGACGTCGTCTTTTCCAGGATGCATTTTCGAACAGGACAATGGCAAACCACATTCTGCCTGGATTACAAGTGCATGATTGTGTTAGCAGAGAGTGGAGGTGCTAGCATAGCCTGCCTGCAGTCCTGAACTGTCTCTGATTGAAAATGTGTGGTGCATTATGAAGCGCAAAATAAGGCCTGTACAGTTGTGCAGCTGAGGATATGCATAAAGGATGAACGGGAGAAAATTCCACTTGCTAAACTGAACCAACTGGTGTTTTCAGTGCACAAACCTTTAATAAAGGTTATTAAAAAAAGGTGATGCCACACAGTGGTAAACAGTCGACTGTCCCAACTCTTTTGGAGTGCATTGCAGTCATCAGATTTAAATGAGTGTATAAATTCACAAAGTACAACATCACATAAAGTGTTTTCAATATAGGTACACACTGTAAAAACGATCACTTAAAAATTTAAGTTAAATTGCTGCCTTAAAAAAACTCAAACTATTAAGTTAATTTGACACATTCAAATTTACATTTCACTGAACTGGCTTACAAACATGTTTGAGTTGGAATAGTAATAACCCATGAAATTAAGTCAAAATTTCATGACTCATTATGTTAAGTGGAGGTAAATTATAGAAAACAGTTACTATAACTTTATTGGATCCTTTTTTACAGTGCATAGTTAATTTTAAAATGACACTATTTGTTTGTTATTATGCATTTCCATACTGTCCCAATGATTTCAGAATTGGGGTTGTATAATTCAGACAAAGCTGGACAATGGAATCAAATACATATGTTTTACTTCTTGATAAAAATATAATTAACAATGGCTCACAACTTCTTTTTAAACATACACAAGGAATTGTCATGTGCAACCATTTAGACAATTAGAGTGGGCCCAGGAGTTTTTGAGAAATGAGTTCCACTAAATATACAACATCTATATTTATAGTTATTTGATAAATGTGGATTTACTGTAAATAAAACAAACACCCCCTCCTTCCTTTTTTGGTATAAACCTTTTATTCTCAGCAGCATGTGTCAAACATTCTTGTACTGTAAATTATCAACAAATGTCATCATCAGGCACTCCTGTTGGTGTTTTGTAACAGATGTCACTAGTGACGCAAAGCCACTGTTTTTGTTCAGATACTGGAATTGTTTTAGGAGTGGTCCACCATTTAATTATTATCAGTTGAAAATGTAATGACTACATATATTCACATCACATTATTAAAACAGTTCAATTGCATGTTTTTAGGGCCAAGGTGGTACGTGCAATCATCATAGTATACCACCAAGTCAATTCAACTTCAGAAATATCAATCTGTCCAGTTAGGAAGCATAGGTGACTGTGAATCAATTGCACCTGTTTTGGTGCAAATGAAAGTGATAACAGGTGCACTGGAGAGGAAAAATAAAAACAACTCCCAAAAAGGGAATGGTTTTGCAGGTGGCCACAGTCAGTTTGTCTCTTCTTATCGTTCCTGATTGATTCTTGTCCTTGTCACTACTCGTAATATGAGATGGTACCTGCAGCCCATTCAGGTTGCACAGGTAGTCCAGCTCCTCCAGGATGGCACATCCATACATGCAGTCGCAAGAATGTTTGCTGTGTCTCCCAGTACAGTTTTAAGAGCATGGAAGAGATACCAGGAAACGGGACATTACACGAGGAGACTTGGACAGGGCCGTAGAAGGACATCAACCCAGCAGCAGGACCGGTATCTGCTCCTTTGTGTGAGGAGGAACAAGAGGAGCAAAAATTACCTCCAGCGGGTTGCTAGTGTGCATGTTTCTGACCAAACTGTCAAAAACAGTCTCCATGAGGGTGGCATGTGGGCCCAACTTCCTGAAATGGGACCTGTGCTCACAGCTCAGCACCATGCAGCTCGATTGCCATTTGCCAGAGATAACCAAAATTGGTAGGTCTGCCATTGGCGCCTTGTTCTCTATACAGATGATAGCACATGTGACAGAGGTAAAAGAAAGCCTTGGTGAATGCTATGCTGCCAGCAACATCATACATCATGACCAGTTTGGCAGTGGGTCAGTGATGGTCTGGGGAGGCATATCCTTGGAGGGTGGCACAGACCTCCACGTGCTAGCCAACTGTATCCTGACTGCTGTTACAGTTGTAATCTAATTTATACTTATGCTTATTCTTATGCAAATCAGGTTTATTGTAAAAACTATATATAGACAAGAAATGTGGGTGTATTTCTGTGCTCACTGAAACCTCAGTGCCTGTTGACATCAAGTCGTGCTGCAGGTCTTTTGCAGTCACTCAAGGGTTTTTCACAACCTGCCATCTAAAGGATCTGGTTGCAGTCATTGATAGCTCCCTTTTTCTGCCCCATCCAGGTAGTGTAAACACTGTTCCCTTAACTTTGAACTTGCGAACTATGCTTCTAACGGTGTCTCTGGGAACATTCAGTGCCTAGACTCTGTTTGTATACTGTTCCTTGTTTGTGCTCTCTTCTCTGAACTTTTTGGACCATTCTTTTGACTTATCCATGTTACCTGTGCAACCAGTGAGCCGTGTGCTTGTGTTTGTTGTATGTTCTCTTTTTTTAAATGAACATCTGAGAAGGAATTGAGTTGATACATGAAGGGTGTTTATTTGGGGATCTGTGCCGCACTTTGGACCTTATTGTGCCAGTATGCCCTCGGACTAAATAGTTGCAGTTACGATCGGTCTTAGCGAACAAACATTTCTCCGACCCTCTAACTATGTCCACAAGCTCACCACAGGCCTGTGTTCTCTCTCGTCTTTTTATTATGTATACTGATGATTGTAGGAGCTCTCAGAAGGGCAGCCACTTCATCAAATTTTCAGATGACACGGTTCTGCTGTCCCTTCTTCAAGGTTCATCATCTGATCATGGGAAGGCTCTCCCTGACTTTTTTTCTTGGTGTGACAAAAAGGTCTTGGACTTAAATGTCTCAAAAACCAAGGAACTTGTTATTGATTCTAGATGGCATAAAGCTGCAGCCAGGGAGTCCGTTATTCACAATGACAATGTTGAAATGGTCACCGCATATAAATATTTAGGTACCATCTTTGATGACCATCTGAAACTCAGTGTGAATACTGAGGCTATTGTGGAAAAGGGGCAACAGAGAATTCACCTACACAGGAAACTGAATTCCTTCTCTATTAGGCCTGTCATCCTCTGCTGCATTTATTAATCTTTTATTGAAAGCCTTATGTCCTTTTCTTCTATTTGTTGGTTTCAGTCTTACGGTTAAAGACAGAAACAGCTTGCACAATTTAGTAAAAATCTGCTCTAAAATTATTGGTGTGAAACAGAGAGATTTTAATTCTCTCTGTAACCAACAAATGTTGTGTAAAGCAATGACCATTCTGTCTTCTCCAGTTCATGTTCTTCAGAGGGAATTTTCTCTGTTGTCATCAAAACGTTGTTATATTTTACTTGTTTTTAAAGCCAACCGTCACTCAAATTTTTTATCCCTTCTGCAATTCATCTTCTAAATGAGAACACCTTTTTGTGTAGGCCTTTATGTAGGCTTGTGTGCTGTTGTACATTTGTGTTGCTGTTATCAGCTATAAACTAATTTAATAAAGTTGTTGAATTTAATTGAATTAGCCATGTTTCTCACATGCAGTCCAAACTGAAACTCAACAAAGTTAGCCAGTTCAGGAATTTCATGTATTCCAGCTCAAACACACCTGGAGCAACTAATAAAGTCCTTAATTAGTGTATCAGGTGTGCTTGCGACAACACCTGTTTTGCATATTTGTGCTTTTGTGAAGGATTTTATTCAGGGGGTTTACTCATTTTGAGACTGGAGTAATCATTATAAGTTGCATTTTCATTTGGATTTGGGGAAACCACTTGATGCATTTATTGTGTTGACCTATTTTAATTGCTTTTGTTTGATTTGTTCACTGCAAACAGCTGAAAGTTTGTAAATTTTGACAATAAACCCGATTTGCAAAGGGGGTTGAATAATTTTGATTGCAAATGTAGGTACCAGGATAAAATCCTCAGACTGATCCTCAGAACCTACGCTGGTGCAGTTGGTCCTGAGTTCCTCCTGGTGCACGACAATACAGTCTCATGTGGCCAGAGTGTGTAGGCACTTCATGGATGACGAAGGCATTGATGCCATGGACTGGCCGTCACGCTCTCCAGACCTAAATCCAATTGAAAACCTCTGGGATGTTATGTATCAGTGCATCAAATGCCACCTAGTAGCACCACAAACTGTCAAGGAGCTCACTGATGCCCTGATCCAGGTCTGGGAGGAGATCCCCTAGGACACCATCTGCTGTCTCATCAGGGGCATGTGCAGATATTGTTGGGAGTACATACAGGCATGTAGGGGCCATACATACTAAACTACTGGTACACATTACTAGTTGCCGTGATGAAATTCACTTAATTTGGAACAAGCCTGTGATTTCAATTGTTTAATTAGATTTTTGTTGTGAGTTTGTATCCAGCCCTCAGTCGGATGGTTTTAGTTTCCATTGACCGTTGTTAAATCATTTTGTGCTCAACGAATTACACAATGTACAGTAAAGATCTTGATCTCTAATAAGTTTCTTCATTGAGACCCGATGATTTGAGTGTTTCCTTAATTATTTAGAGCAGTGTATGACTTCTGGTTGAAAGCTTCCCTGACTAGCTAAGAACAAAAACCCAGAGTTTACCAGATTGTTGTCAGAAGGTATTTCAGTTGAACACAAGCGATACGTGAGAAGGATCAGAGGCGCGTGTTGATCCAGAGAACGTTTTCACTTTGTTTTTGTAATTAGCGTCATGCCTTTGGCTTCGGCTCCCAGGTCTGTGAGTTAATAAGACAGGATAAAAATCCAATCAAAGCTGATTGTTTAGCTCAGTATGATCCATGCTTTCTGAAAAGAGCTTTGATGCATTCTCGACAGGGCTTTTCCACCCAATAGGACTGGAGAAGACAGACGCTTGGTGTTAATGAGATAGTAGAGTGACCAGATCATTTTGATGGTTTGAAGTGTGTGTGTGGGGGGGTGTTCCTCATTCTTCCTATATCCCAGTTGTCTTGACACAAGCCAAACCATGCACAACAGCATCAGACACAGTGTCAACCTGAACTCTGAATCGCCCAACTGAGGAAGAACAGGATACACTGCTTCCAATCACAACAGACTGTATGCTAATGAGCAGCGTTTGAGAGTGAGAGAGAGAGAGAGAGAGAGAGAGAGAGAGAGAGAGAGAGAGAGAGAGAGAGAGAGAGAGAGAGAGAGAGAGAGAGAGAGAGAGAGAGAGAGAGAGAGAGAGAGAGA
>JACXGM010036496.1:0-11366 GCA_016801145.1 Umbra pygmaea
GAGAGAGAGAGAGAGAGAGAGAGAGAGAGAGAGAGAGAGAGAGAGAGAGAGAGAGAGATGTGGTGGTAACAACATGATTACGTGATGGTAATGTGAGGAAAGAGAGAGGTGCAGAATGAATGAATGAGAAGAGAAAGACAAAATAAAAAGCAAGAAAGAATAGTAAAAAGAGAGAGAAATCCAGACATCCGGAATGTGCGAAAGAGTGAAAGATAGAGTGAGATGTTGAGAGAGGGAGTGAGTGAGAGAGTGACTGAAAAAGCAAGCAACTTAAATGATGTCCTGTGTCTGGTTTTGAAGACAGGCTAGAAGGAAAACGAGACGTGCAATGACTGGAAGACAGAATTCTGCGGTCTTGTTCCCAAGTGTCCCTGCACAGTCCCCTAATGGGATTGTCTAGGCTCCAGCAGGTAGCCTGAGAGGGACTTTGTTACCCGGAACTCTCAGATAAGGGTTAATGCGGTTCTTCGGCTGAACAGACGCTCGGTGAGACTGTCGCTCCTGCTCATTGGCCAGCTTTGTCAGCACCAATCTGTCAGAAAGGATTTTGCCCCACGAACTAAAACCCAGCGGCCATTTCTGACACATCCAACAAACGTAATTGTTGTCTCTTGGTCCCGGCGCAGGCCTGCCAAGTCGTAACAAGTTAGCATCTTCCGCATGGACGAGAGAAAGTCTTGCAGACCTCAATTACTCAGACGATTGCGCTTTGTCATCAGCCAAAACAATGAAAGAAAAAGGACAAGACATGACTGGACAGGAGGATCAGCAGTGAAGAGAACTGGGCATCCATCTTCTTTCTCCCTCTCTTTGATTGTTCCCTCTTTTCTCTGGGCTCGTTTTCATGGCCTCTTCTCTTCCCCTCCAAGACACATTATGACAGGCATTGTAATCTCTTTAGAGCGGGGGGTACCCTCTGTTTGGGTTCACGCTCCTCTCTGGCCCTGACTGACAGCGGGACGGGGTCCAACTGCCACCAGGACACGGAGCCATAAATCATCCTGCTTCTGGCACCGTGCTGGACTGCTGGACTGGCCTCCACTTCCTGAACCACAACCAGTTCCTGCAATGGACAAAAAAGCCTTTGTGGGGTTCTCTGGGCAAGACAGACCCAGATACTCTCCTTTGCGGGTGCTGAGGTTTATGAGTGATGCTGCCGAATGGGGCTGTGGGAGAACTGTGTGACCTAGAAGGGTAAAGCGGCAGAGTACAAGGCAGGGTCTCCAACCTTCTCAGGCTTGAGAGCTACTTAAAAGATGTAAAGATCTACTCCGTTATTTTATTTTTACTTTCAAATAAGGACATTCTTCTCTAGTCATCTCCCTTCAACATTTATCTAGGTCTTTAGTATACAAGCTAAGTACTGCACTATACTTTCTCACGATACGCCTGGTAAATAAATGGTTATTCATCAATTCTTAAAGGATCCCTATGAAAAGGGATTTTGAAATACCTACTGTATAGACAGTAATAAAGAGATGGCATTCCATTAGTTCATAGTCTAACCATTTTATGGTCAATTGCAGGTGTTTGATAAGAGTGTCAAACTGTCAAACTGTCCAGCATGATGCAGATAAAAATAATATATTGATTGGAAATATAACCAAAACATTACAAACGCCAATGCATTACCAAAAAAGCATGTTTAAGCTCAGCAGTACCAAACGTCAAAGAACACTCATAATAATATAAACTGTAAATCTCAGAAGTTCTCCCAAATTACATTCTCACAAAATTATTTTGAAAACATAAATTCCGTTATATGACAACATATTTTGGGTGTTAAAGCTGCACGTTTTGCTATAGGCTATGCTAGTCCTTCTAATACGTCGCGCCTGCACATTTCACGGCTAAGATTAGGGTTAAGATTGAGGTTGATAACGGTTAAGAACGGATTTGAACACGCAAACACTGGCATGAAAGTTGCGGCTTTATAAATCCATCCACCATCCCCAAAAATATGTAATCAAAACAAAACAAAGGAACCAAGCATATTCATTAATTTGTTTGATCCACTGCTGGCAGAGTTTAAATAATGCGAACTCTGCCCACTGGAGATTGAGTTTTGAGTATATACTGTACGAATGCTACTGATACTGCTTTACCTGAAACTGACTCACATCTTTATTAATGATGTAACTGGTGACGATAGAACAATGCTCGCAAGTATAGTCCTAAAGCAACCAAGATATTGTTTTGGGACAAAATATTGTAAGGGTCTTGAGTGGCCAGGTCAAACAGCCAACCTGAATCCAATAGAAAATGTGTTCACAAAAATATGGCAAAAATGCCCGAAACAAACAACAAATGGCTGCAAGACAGGCCTGGCAGATCATCACCAGAAATGAGCTGGGTAGCTGATAGTATTATATGTGAGATTTGTGTCCATATGCAGTGGAGTGTGTGAAAATTGCATTCAGATTTGTTAGGCAAACTACGTGGGTGACAAATCGGTGACACCGTACTGGTAATTACTTGTAAATACTGGAAACTACTCTTTACTATGTATGACATACCATTCCATCAAGCACATTTCCTGTTTTAATCACACCTCCATTTTACTATAAGAAAAGGAAATACAGCTTAGACTTAGACATAGAAAACTTTAATGTCCCCGAGAGGCAATTTGTTTTACAGCTAGCTGGGAACAAAAGAAATGGCCACCTCAGAATGCTGGGCCAGGCACCATTTTAGCTTACTTTCATTGAAAACCAAGGAAATGCTAGCTGTGAAACCTACTCCACCAAAAGTGGGCTCAAGCTCCCCATTTCTCGCTTCCTCTATGCATCGTCTATTCATCTAGTCTCGATGTTTGAACACCACTGCGGCTTCAAATAGTGAGGGACGACTGTTTTCTTTCGGACACAGATCAGAAGTTATACCGGGCCTTGTGACCCAGGGGGACCATGTTGGGATGGTCTTGTGAAGCTTCTGACACCACCGTAAATCTGCCCTGTGTGTCTCATATCCATACTGCCTGTGCAATGAGAACTCCAATGAGGCATGAGGACATGAACATTCCTGGGCCGTTCTCCCACACACCCCTGGGTTTTCACCGCTCAGCAAAATAACACTTTTCAGCCGCTTCTTACTGGTGTGTTTCTCTGCGACCGCTCGACTGTCTATCTTTCCACCCTACTGGAATGGCGCTCTCATACGTATCCCCCGGTCTCTGTGCATAAACGTTTTCACTGGAGCCTTGCTTACTTAGGGTATAGCGTTGTGTTTGTGTTAAGTGATGAATATGAGGCACTGTCATGTGTGTTATTCCACTGTCTATGAAAGATCGTTCTACTTCCAAGCGGCTGCGCGTTGATGTGGATTGTTCCCATAATGCACCAGCAGCAGAGTGTCAATGTTCCAGTCAACTGTATGTATGAATCCCTCAGAGTGTGAAGTCTGTGGAGTCTGCTAATAGAATAAGGGGAGAATAGAGACCCGGCATGGCTGTGAATAAACTGCCAGGGAACAGCCGTGTAAAGCCCTTGGGCTTGGAAGAGTTTCCTGGGATGGAGAAGGTAATGGGAGAGATTTGTGGTCAGTTGGGACAGTGCGAGTAGTGCTGTGTGGTTCTTGGGCCATAGAAATAGAATTTCTAGAATGCACCACTCATCTTAGACATCAGTAATTTCACTGTAACAATCATGGGAACACTAGATACGGACGCCAGTGTGCCCACCGCAGAACATTGAATGAGACTTTCCCGCTGTAGTATTTCTATTTCGGTGGTCGGGGCTGTCGCAGACAGGTTGTGCTGGGTTTAGCTTGAGCCTTTTGCATGTGGTTGTCTGGGCTGTGCTGCTAGTGCAATGTGGACCTCCATCTGTACACAGACACCAGTCTGGTTTGAGCCTTGTCCCGCCGTGGCAGTGTCTTGCTGGGTCCAGGTCTACTCTCTCCGTCTCGTCACACAGCAGACACGTTAGCCAGTTTAGCCAGATTTTTCAACCAAATGGAAATGCTGCCTGTCACCTCCACTGCCGCCTCCGAACGCCTCTCCTGTCTAATCCGTCATGCCACGCCGCTGGCCGCGCAAATAGGCCTGCCACTCTCACTGTCATCAGGGTAACGGATGTCATGTCGTTACTACGGGGCGGGGTGCGCCCAGGTCCACTCCCCAACCTCCCCAACCCTTTACCCGGTGATGGGTCCCCGCATGTCCTCTCCCCCAGGAGCTGGATGGGAGGAAAGGGCAGTGATAAAGGAAGGAGGGGGTTACCCCATTGGTTACACCCCCATTGCTTCCCCCCCTCCCCGACCATCTCTTTGGGTCTTGACTCAAAAGCAACCATAGAGGGAAATAAATGTCGTCCAGCGCCCGGACTGGTAACCCTAACGGCCGTCATAAATAACAGAGGCCTATTTGGAAAGGAAGATGAGGCATTAGCAGCTATTTACACTGAGGTAGCTGTGCGATCGATCACAACAGACGGCCCATAGATAAGAAGGCGTGATGTCATTGTTATTTATTATCATCTCTGACAGTAAGGCTACAAAGGGATTTTCCACCCGACAGCTCCATCCGTTTTTGGGGATGATGTATTCTGTCGTCAGGGAAACAATCAGCGGTGGCGCTCCTACGATGGAGAATTGTTACGGATGCCTGCGTCTCGTACACAACACCTCCATCCAGGCCTTGCCATCTTCCTTCCCCATTTTTGCCACACAGACAAATGGCGTCAGTGTGATTAGGATCATGAAACGGAGAGAGGGGACACAGCAGTGAAATGATGTGGTTTATGGGAGTCTGTGTGGCTTCATGGCAGTCTGCGTGTCTTCATAGCAGTCTGTATGTCTTTATGGGAGTCTGTGTGTCTTCATGGGAGTCTATGTGGCTGTATGGCAGTCTTTGTGTCTAGAGTCCTCGTGGCTGTATGGCAGACTTTGTTTCTGTATGGGAGTCTTTGTGGCTCTGTGAATGTATTTGTGTCTATTTGGCAGTCTGTGTCTACATGGGAGTCTATGTACGGGTATGGGCATCTTTGCCAGTGTAAAGATGATGACACACTCTTCCTGAACCCGTAGCTACACATTCACAATGCCACACAAGTACAGACACAGCTACACACAAACATATGCATCTTCCCCAGGGGCTCGCAACACACTGTAGGCCAGGGCCAACTCTAACACTACCAGGCCCAGAGCCTGCTGGTTTTCTGTCCTACCTCATCATTAATTGCACCCACCTTGTGTACCAGGTCTAAACAAGTCCCAGATTAGAGGGTTGCAATGATAACACAAAGTGGAACTGGCTTTGAGTTGACCATGCCTGCTATAGGTCCTAGGGCACCTAGCTGCATGCGCCCATTCAGACTAGGGCACACACCAAATAATGTATGTGCTCAGTGACGAAGGTGTCTGAGGAGAAAAGCAGCTGTGTGACAGCAAAAGGCTCACAAAGTTATTCCTAACTGTTTCTGTGTTTTCATTTGCTGCCCTTGAGAAGCAGAAGCTGTAATATTGTGGATGTTAGAACAGGACGTCTGGCCTGGGTCCAATACTACGGACTCTCTCCACAGTGGACAGACCACCAGTGGGGTAGGAACGCTATTTACCTCCCTCAAGAGAACCTCCCACTCCTTCCCAATACACACCGAAAAGCAACAAAAAAACCTGCCAAACAACAGGATCTGTGTAGTTTAAGTCCTGCCCAGTCCAGATAACGGCTGCATGGGCTTTAAACAAACACATGGGGCAGTTTGATGTGGCTCATATCTCGGCAGCAAGAAACACTCCCAGAGTTCTCCAGTGAGATCAAATTCCTTGAAAATAATCAGTCAATTATTTTTAACATAGAAAACTTCGCTGCAAAAAAACCCATTTCTTACACCATGTGGCATGGCACAGTGCTTCCAAAGGCTTTCATGCTGTTAATGAGAAAGTGGACAGAAGCACGTTCTCTGTCAATTGCCACCCGCCATCCGCCAAATGCAGGTAGTTTTTCACTTTGCCTTACCCCCCAGCCACTGTTGCGGGTGAATTGTAAAACGTACAATAAGTTTATATTTTATTTGTTATTACTTAAAATATTATGTCTCAAATGGATAGTGTTTGACAGAAAATGTAGAGAACAAAATGTGTATTGTTACGGATATGAGGGATTTGATGTGAATATGATACGATTAAACATTATCGGTGATAAGAGAAAGTTAATCAAGTAAACATGTCACTCAACTGGTGCAGAATGCTAAGCGCTCATTGGATGACTATGCTGTCAGCAAAAACATGGGTCGGGTGTTCATTTAGTCTGTGTTTGTGATTGTATTCTGGTAAGTGGCATTCTTATACTATATTACCAGAGAAGCTCACATGCACACACAAACAAAATGGGAGGCAAATTATTCACTATTGACAAGGTTCACTTCCCTAGTGCAAACATAATCGAATTGGAATCCGTTGTTAATCTGCTGTCTTATTCCACCAAAATATAGTTTCTTGATTTCATGTTGTATTATTTCTTTCACTGAAGAAGCATACTGTACACTTGTTGTTTTGATGGGAGCAATGCTTAGATGAATTATTAGTAATCCCAGACATGTTTTACAAACGACCAATTATTAGATGAAATGTAGATGAAATGAAAAATGTAAATGCTGATTCTACAAATATTGTGGCACATGTTAAGTGTTAGAACAGAACTGTTAGATGACGGCACAATTAACCAATCATCAAAACATCTATTATTTCACAGATTTGTCTTCTAAACACTTCAGTTTAGTAATTTGGCTATGCAAAAAAATATGTATCGATAATAAATTCAATGTATTGAGCAATTCAGAAGATGGTTGTACATATTATGTTGTTTTGATTAAGTTAATTATTATTAGTTTAAATAATAATAAAGAGTCTGGTTAAATTTAGGCATCTGTAGCTGGTGGGCAAAAAGTTAATTTCCCACCCTGCTTCGAAAACAAACCTGAGGTAGTTAAGAAGAGTTGGAGAGAATCTGTCCTGGCACAGAAGTGATCTCACAAAGGACAAAGAGGAGATGGGTGAGGTGAGGGGGTGTGTGAGGGGTTGCAAAAGGGGCAGAAGGCAATGGCATGGGGGGGGTTACCCACACAGAGGAACAGAGAGACACAATACAACAGGGTCAGCCTTGGGTCACCTAGAGTCCATGAACTGGAGGCTTCTGTGTGCTGTCACTGACATGAGCAATATCATTTATCATTGTTCTCCTGTAGTGTCTTCATCCAAGTTATGTGTGTGTGTGTATCTGTATGGCTGTGTGTCTCTGTGTCTGTGTATATGTAACTGTAACTGCATGCTTTTCATCATAGGTTTGTTTAAAAAGCATATTTTGGTTTGCAATTTAGAGAGCCGCAGTGTGTGCCTTTGCATGTGTGTGTGTGTGTGTGTGTGGATGTGTTGGGTGCGTGCATGTTGTGTGTGTGTGTGTGTCAGGTGTGTGTCCACGCTATGTTCTAGGATGCTGATGGAGAGAGGGCCTGCAGCGGCCCCTCCCACTACACAGACAGCTCACCAATGAGCATCATTCCTCTGTCCCAGTCTTCCTTTGTTAGAGGACGATGTGGGTAATAAATCTGGATCTGGTAAATAGCCCATGAATAAAGGGAGATTTTATCCTCAGTGGTACGTGGAAGATTTAGTGAGCGAGGCAGCGACGCCTCTTCAGAACAACTACAAAGTGGTCACTCAGTGAGTCTTAAGAGGCATAAAAACACAGTGTTAGTTCATTAAATCTCCTACATGAAGATGGCCTCACGGCGGGTGATTTAGAGCCGACAGGTGCGTAGTATATCCTGCTGTGGCACTTTCTCCCTTTCTCTGTCTCGCTTTCTCTCTCCCCCTCTGTCCCTCTCTCTTTCTCTATCTGTCTTAATGAGGAAACACCTAAAGAGTGGGTTATACTGGCCAGGCGGAGGAGATAGGCGGGAAAACTTTGTTGTTGTCCTCACATTATCGAAGCCATTTTAAGCCATGTCTAGGTACAGACAGCAGGTTTTGTCTAAAGTTGTTCAGAGGGACCTGCTACCCTTGTGACAGCTCCAGGATGCTTAGCCATTCACCTGATGTTGACTAACTGAATATTGAGTGTGAATTTGTGCATATCAATAAGCATTGTGTGGAGATTCTGTGTAGAGAAAGAGAGTGAATAATTAGTTTACAAACACTTCATATTTTTGTTCTGGAAGGCTTGTGCCATTTCACATGTGACTGATTCCAGTATGAAAACATTTTCCTCGGTACACAACCACCAAGCTGGTCACACCCATATCGTCTCTGCCTCAGTAAACTCCCTGTAATCACGTTTGTGTTATTCCTTCTCCATGATTAGATGGCACACGTTCGCACGGTACGCTCTCTCACCTCTGAACGTGCGGCTCTGCTAAGCCCCCAAAAGGTGGATTATTAAATATTTAAATGGCTCAGGAACCATGTGGCCACAGGGGCCAGGTCTACACCTCCTGTATGCCAGCGATAGGCTCTCACTGAGCACTCTGGGTTGTGTTTGTTGTGAACAAATGCAGCTCAGGATCCACGCGCGCCGCGGCGTGTCACGCGCACACATCCCCAAGGTTAACCCGCTCCTCTGAGGGCCGAAGCGTGGCTACATTAATGCACTCTCAATAACAGAAGGGTATTGTTATTGTAATGTTATTGTAAGACAGCGGTGTCCCTTGTTTTCCCCGTGTCCTCCTCCCTCTCTGTAGGGAATATAGGGCCTGATCAGTGGAAGCTCATGTTCTAATAGAGCTGTAATGAGAATAGATGTGCTCTGCTCCGGTCCACGTGGCACTGTGTTCAGCCACTTATGAAAGACATGAGGGAGAGTGGGACGTGCTCCGCCCTCCAACTCAAAGATAATATTCACTGTTTTATCAACCAATCGTTGACAAATGACCATCATTTATCAGGTGCGTGTGCATGCGCAAGGGTGATTGGGCAGCCCTCTTGAGGTAAATGTCGGAGAGTGCGCCCTCTTTTAGGTACACACCGGAGGTCTAGTCAATGTTGTATTCAGGTAGATGACAGAGAAGGGCCCTGGTCTATGCCGTGATCCATCATGAGATTTTAGGTCCCACACACAGACTTCCGTGCTGCAGCCACGCCCATGTCCCGGAGCTGTGACTAGAAAGAGGTTACACAAAACACTTCACTGAGAGAGAGGGAACTAGAGAGAAAGAGAGACAGTTGGGAGGATAAATAAGTGAGAGGTTAACTGGCACAAAGGGCGGAGCTGTGGGCCAGTGTTTGGCCACGTCGTAGCTGAGGTGGCTGCGGAGGCCTGATGAGGCCCTTTGTGTGAATGAATGCTGCTCTCCTTGGTGTTATCATGATGTGGAGTCATTAATCACCGCCCTGACAAACACACAGGGACCACTGCCCACCAGCCTGCGACACACACACTCTAAGACATTGAGTTAACCACACAGCGCACGCACACACACGTTTATGCACACAACCCGTTTTAAACAGCAGAACACACAAACACACAGCAAGATTACAGCCAAACCACCTGCTGTGGTCTGAGGTCTGAGGTGTGTGTTTGTTGTGTCCTTCTTGCGTCACTGCGTCTATTGCCCCCCTGGTTGACGGGGGCTCCCTGCTGCAGGGTTCCTTCAGGGACGCTGTCCCACACAGAGGCTCCATTCTCTGGGCTGTGTGTCTGAGGGGAGCCCAGACCCTTCTCGTCGTCCCAGTCTGGACCAGGCCTTCTCTTCCCTGGAGAGGTTTATTATGCCAAGTCCACATTGCAGCTGCCCAACAAAAACCAGCATGACCCACCCGGCAAACTGCCCTGCCTGCCTCGGCCACCACAGACACGGGCAAACAATCAAATGTACACTTACACACACACACACACACACACACACATACAATTACACACACTCATAGTGAGAATGTCACTTCTCAATCCCAGAGTAATATGTAGCAAATTACATTTTTAGCCTTTAAATTCAGGGAGGTCTCCCTACAGTAACACTGTAGCACCATAGTAACACAATAGTAACACTGTAGTCCCATGGTAACACAATAGTAACACTGTAGTACTATGGTAACACAATAGAAATACAGTAGTATCATGGTACTACATACTGTAGTAGCACAATAATACCACAGTACCTACACTGTAGTAAAAGTATCAAATTAATATCACAATAAGACTGTAGTAACAAAGTAAAAAATGAATAGTACAATACTACAATAGTAACACAGGATGAAATCAATAACACAGTAGCACAGTAGTAACACAGTAAACAATTTATAACACAGTAACAAATTAAAAACACAGTAACACAGTAAAATGTTAATAACACAAGAACACAGTAGTAACACAGTACCAAATGAATAGCACAATAACAGTAGTTACACACTGTCTGTGTGTTTGCAGTCTACCAGTGTCCTACATTGGACAAATAGAGAGCCTCACACATGACAGTGTTTAAAACGCGGGAGTTTGTGTTTAATCGTTCTGGTGATGGTAATTGTGGCCTGTGGGATGACTCGCTAATTAAAGCAAGCCAGTAACTGTGGATTCACTATAATTACAGCTTGTAACCATCATGGCCAATGAGTGCCTTCGTTTTGGCATGTGTTGCAACATAGCCAGGTGATCTCTGTCCTGGACAATGAGCAGATCCATTTGAAAATGTGACTAGTCTTCCCTAGATGATCCTAACACACTTCAACAGCTTGTCATTGACTCTGACTGACTGACCTTTCTTCTACCTGGATCTATTTCAACAGTTCTCCCACCCCAAAGTTAATCTATTTCAACAAGTGTAATATCTTCATTTTAATAATTTTACTATTGCAGAAAATGTTAAATGAATGAATGGATTTTAATTAATGGTAACTTTTGCCAGCGTTAAGAACCTACATGTATACACACCACTGCTCTAAAGCCAGCCCAGAGGCATCTAGCGGAGGGAGACGGCTGGAAGAGGGGTAGCTGTGGTGTGGCTGCACTTGTGTGCTGGCCAACGGGTGTGTAACTGGCTATAATTTCAGATTGCTGGTAAGCTGAATGACACCATGGCTCAATAGCCATCAATATAATATATGGCTTGTAAAATGTGTCTGGGATCACTAAGGGCTGGCTTGTTAGGAGCAGGAGAAACCATGTGGCTCATATGGATCTGATCAGGGAACAGTAGTTACACTCACAGGACTGTAATCCTCTGCTTTCAGAAACACGTTTGTTCTCCCAGTCTTTTTCTCTCTAACCGCTCAGCTCACCTTGTTAGTAGTGCTCAGTTGGGTGTGTGTGTGTTTCTGTATTACTTTGCGTGTGTGTGTGTGTGTGTGTGTGTGTGTGTGTGTGTGTGTGTGTGTGTGTGTGTGTGTGTGTGTGTGTGTGTGTGTGTGTGTGTGTGTGTGTGTGTGTGTGTGTGTGTGTG
>JACXGM010036497.1:0-11366 GCA_016801145.1 Umbra pygmaea
ATTCTATATAGACCCTGGTACCCTATTCTATATAGACTCTGGTACCCTATTCTATATAGACCTTGGTACATCTATTGTATATAGACCTTGCTACCCTCTTTCATATTGACCCTGGTGAACTGTATTGTGTAAAGGATTTCATTTTGTAGGAGCCATTAATTGTAAGGTTTCTGTATATTCCATCTGTGATTGGAGTCCTAGTTCTCCCTCTGGAGCTCCAGGCTACGCAGGGGCTCTGACGCCAGTTCTGTCCCCACTGTCCCACACCCCCCGGGCCTGGAGGTGGCAACAGTCCCCTGTCAACACTCAGCTACCAGACACACAACACTCCTATTGCCAGCACAAATGTGTTTTCAGCCGTAGTATATGTGTGACTTATCTATGTAAAAAGAGACAAGAATATGTTTGTCCCAAAAATGTAGTTTAATCTGAAAACGGCAATGTTTTGTTTAAAAAGAGTATGATTTGGCATTACTATTTATGTTTAGTGTGAGGTGTTAGGGATAGGCTAAGTTTTGGCTTAGGTTAATTAAGGTTAATGTTAGGTTGAGTTTAGGATAAGTTTTACTGTTCAGGATTGTAATGATGTCTGTGTGTGTAACTGTGTGTGTGTGTGTGTGTGTGTGTGTGTTATTTGTGTGTGTGTGTGTCAGTCAGGGCTGGTGTACACAGAGGAGGAGTGGGAGAAGGAGTGGAACGAACTACTGAAACTGGCCTCCAGTGAGCCACGCACGCACACCAGCAAGAACAACAACACCACAGGAGGGTGAGTACAACACTCTTTACCTACTGTCACTAGATGGTATGTAACCCAACATATCAAACCACACGCAGGTGTGTGCATTAAACAGTGCGTTGTAGAACAAGAAAAACAACACCACAGGAGGGCGAGTACAACACTCACCTCTACCTACTCTCACTAGATGGTATGTAACCCAACATATCAAACCACACGCAGGCGTGTGCATTAAACAGTGCGTTGTAGAACAAGAAAAACAACACCACAGGAGGGCGAGTACAACACTCACCTCTACCTACTCTCACTAGATGGTATGTAACCCAACATATCAAACCACAAGCAGGCGTGTGCATTAAACAGGTTGATCTATTGAACAACAGGGGTTTTGGTTGAAGTCTGGATAAAGACTGGATTTTGGAGGCTGGAGGCCAACACCCAGTCAGACTGCTGCTGCAGGAAATGTATGAATTTGTGGTTTCTGTGGAAAGGCAGTGGGCTTTGAGTAGATTTGCTGAAATCATTATGTTAAGTGTATAATCCATGAAGAAACACTGTGCAACAGAGACAAACTCAAACGTCTGATGTTATGAATACAATAAGGTCCAAGTACTTGTTTTTGGTTCTAATTGTCATAAGTAGCTTATATGTCAGAAAGTGATGTTTGAAATAACAGATGTGTTTAATCTGTGGTGTTGCTAACTGGACAATTATTTGATGTATTCAGAGCAACTTACATGTACTGCATTCCACTTAAGAAAACTACTGTAGGTGGGACAGCCAAACGGCCTTGTAGTAGTGAGAAAATGTTACTCACTAAAATAGCTATCAGCCAGGTCAGTTCTAGAAAATGTTTCAACATTTGAAATGTTTATTTTTGTATTTGAAAAATATCTTATTAATGCTATATATATTAGTTATATTAGTAAATGTATTTCTGTCTGTATTGTTAAATTTGAGCGGATCTCTTTGACATTGTCCTGCTGTGTCGTGTGCAGAGTGGACGAGTCCGAAGACCCCGTGTACGAGAGTCTGGAGGAGTTCCACGTGTTCGTCCTGGCACACGTCCTGCGTAGGCCCATCGTAGTGGTGGCTGACACCATGCTTAGAGACTCTGGAGGCGAGGGTACGGACACACACACACACCCACACACACGCGCTCTATATAGGTACATATTGTTTTCACACAATGTACATGCTGTATTGACCAATGTAGTGATGGTTGACACCCAACTCAAATGTATTTATTTATATTAATTTAAAGACCTACTGCAGGGAGGCTGTCTGACATACAGAAGAATAATGTGCAAAAAATGTATTTTGTATACACCAGGCATCTCCAACCCTTGTCCTGGAGAGCTACCTTCCTGTACCTTTTTACTTCAACCACACATAATGTAGCCTCATTCAACTTAAAGTGCATCTGGTAAGTAATCACAGCGCTTCACTTTTTCCACATATTGGTGTTACACCCTTATACCGAAATTGATTAAATTCATTATTTCCCTCAGAATTCTACAAACAATACCCCATAATGACAATGTGAAAGAAGTGTGTTTAAAATCTTAGCAAATCTATTAAAAATAAAAAACAAATAAGCACATGCTCATAAGTATACACAGCCTCTGCTCAATACTTTGTTGAAGCACCTTTGGCAGAAATTACAGCCTCAAGTCTTTTTGAGTATGATGCTACAAGCTTGGCACACCTATTTTTGGGCAGTTTCTCCCATTCTTCTTTGCAGGACCTCTCAAGCTCCATCAGGTTTGATGGGGAGCCTTGGTGAACAACCTTTTTAGAACTCTCCTTAGATGTTGAATCTGGCCCAAGTCTGGGTTCTGGCTGGGCCACTCAAGGACATTCACAGTGTTGTCCTCTAGCCACTCTTTTGTTATCTTGGGGTTGTTGTCCTGTCGGAGATTAACCTTTGCTCCAGTCTGAGGTCCAGAGCACTCTGGAGCAGGTTTTCAGCAAGGATGTCTCTGTACATTGTTGCATTCATCTTTCCCTCTAGTCTCCCAGTTCCTGCCGCTGAAAAACACGCCCACAGCATGATGCTGTCACCACCACTGTAGTGATAGTATTGGCCAGGTGATAAGTAGTGCCTGGTTTCCTCCAGACATGACGCTTGCCATTCAGGCAATAGAGTTCAATCTGTTTCATCAAACCAGAGAATTTTGTTTCTAATGGTCTGATACTCCGTCCGGTGCCTTTTGGCAAAATCTAGGCAGGCTCCCATGCCGTTTACTGAGGAGGGGCTTCCGTCCGGTCACTTTATCATACAGGCCTGATTGGTGGAGTGCTGCAGAGAAGGTTGTTCTTCTGGAAGGTTCTCCTCTCTCCAAAGAGAAATGCTGGAGCTCTGTCAAAGTGACCATTGGGTTCTTGGTCACCCACCTCCCTGACTAAAGCCATTCTTCCCGTTCACTCAGTTTTGCCGGGTGGCCAGCTCTAGGAAGAGTCCTGGTGGTTCCAGACTTGTTTAATTTACGGATGATGGAGGCATCTGGCTCATTGGGACCCTCAAAGCTGCAGATATTTTTCTTTACCCTTCCCCAGATCTGTGCCTCGATACAATCCTGTCTCGGAAGTCTACAAACAATTCCTTGGACTTCAAGGCTTGGTTTGTTCTCCTACATGCACTGTCAACTGTGGGTCCTTATATAGACTGGTGTGTGCATTTCCAATCAACTGAATTTTCCGCAGGTTGTGGAAACATCTCAAGGATGATCAGTGGAAACAGGATGCACCTGAGCTCAATTGTGAATGTCATGGCAAAGGCTGTGAATACTTCTGTACATGTGCTTTTTTATCTTTGATCTTTGCAAAGATTTCAAACACACTTCTTTCACATTGTCATTATGGGGCATTGTTTGTAGAATATTGTGGGAAATAATGAATTTAATCCATTTCAGAATAAGGGTGTAACATAACAAAATGTGTAAAAAGTGAAGCGCTGTGAATACGTTCCGGATGCACAGTATCAACCAGCTAACTACTAGAATGAGGTGTGCTAAATTAGGGTGGGAATTAAACCAATCAGGACAGTAGTTCTCCAGGAGCAGGGTTGAGATGCATGCTATACCCTAAAACTCATTGTCATTGTATTTTATTTTCCAAACGACAAATAAGACAATGTTAAAAAGGTAACCATTTGGAACTGCTACACCTCTCTCCGCAGCGTTTGCACCTATCCCATTTGGAGGGCTGTATCTGCCGCTGGAGGTGCCTCCCAATCGCTGCCACTGTTCCCCTCTGGTCCTAGCCTACGACCAGGCACACTTCTCTGCTCTGGTCTCTATGGAGCAGAAGGACCAACATCAAGAGCAAGGTAAGACTCATGGCTGGAAGGTGATGTGAGTAGGTCTGAATATGTACACCTTAACTCCTGAGGTAACTGGGGACATCCAAAATGGACCCCGTAACTCCTGAAGACTACATTTCTGAAGTGTACCCTGTAACTTCTGAGGTAACAGTCGATGTCTGAAAATGGATCTTGCAACACTAACAGCAGGGCAAATCAGCCCTGGTCCAGTATGGTCGAATCACTTACAATTTTTTGTTTTTACCGAGTAGTTAATTGCAATCACCTTGTTTCCAATATCTGAACCAGTCCGTTGTCAGAAAGAGAGGATAAAAAAAATGTCTGTCCTCAAATGAGACTTCATCCATTTCTCTACCCTTTTCTTTATGAAGACAAAGGACTTGCATAACTTGTAACCTTTTACCAGTTGCTAACAAGCTTTTGTGTAATGTATTTATTTTTGTACGTCCAGGAGTGGTCAGCCACATACTTTGGTTTTATATGAATGAACTATGACTGAGTTGCTGGTTTGAGTAACACACAAGACCACAGGTATTACTAAAATGTCACAACCATTACTTCCTTATCAAAGAACTTAAACAATATTAAGATTTTTTTTTGTTTTAGATCAGGGGTGGTGTCACGGTTTGGTTGGTGTGAAGAAGGGAGACCAGACAGGGAGAAGAGTTCTGAGATGTTTTTTTTAACTCTTCAATGCAATGTATATTAAGACACACTGCATAGATGCACTTACATCGATCAAATAAATGATAATCTAACCTGGCACAGGAGTTGAAGAACTCAAAATGAATCGGTACCCCCTGGACACCTGAGCCTATAAAGATATTGGAATACCTCCAACTGAATGTAATGGCGCAATCAACCAAAGCCTTTGCCTACAATTACTACATTAGTGCAATAGACCCAGATGTCCAGCAGGTGGTGCAAACAACCCATAAATACCTAAACAGAGGCTGCCATATAGTACACAGCCTAATGACTCATCAACATAACACGTCAGTACCTAGTAACAGAAACATAAATATACATCAACAGTTCAATGTACTGACCATAATACAATACACTATAAACATAATTATACTAAATACATCATAACTGCATACCAATACACTTAAGTCCATTTCTCAGTTCATGGCCACGCCATCCCACTCTGAGATGGTGTGACAGGTGGGCAAAGTTTTTTTGCTTGAGGGCCACATTAAGTTTTAGAAACCAAGTGAAGGGCTGCATACTATGGTTATGCGTGAAAAAATAGGACATATTATTTCATTAACCCCCCGCCCCACACAGACACAATTATGTGTGTAGCCTAGAGTTGTTTTCTAACACTTTTTCCTTATTTGACTTCTTGAATTTCCTTGAACTTCAATCACTACTGTTTGTTTCAGATCATTTAGCCTACTCGCCAACAGCCTCACAGTTCATGGTGAACACAAGGAAGGCGCCACACCTGCATCATACACATACATATATAATCTAACAACATAAATCCTCAGTGCATTGCACTGGCTACCATGATGGACAGAAAATACCCAAATAAACAGTAGATCCCATAGTTACATACCAGTTGTCCATGTCAAAGTTCACACGTCATGTACATTTTCACAACATCCACAAGGTGCAAGAGTAGCACTCTTTTTATGTGCCAAACAGGCTTCACAGAGCTCAGTCCTACATCTAGTTTTATGTTCCAAACAGGCTTCACAGAGCTCAGTCCTACATCTAGTTTTATGTGCCAAACAGGCTTCAGAGAGCTCAGTCCTACATCTAGTTTTATGTTCCAAACAGGCTTCACAGAGCTCAGTCCTACATCTAGTTTCCAGGGCCTATTGGTAACTCCCTTGTTCTGTTTAGCCTCCAGTTTCACACACACACCTACACACACACACACACCTACACACACCTACACACACACACACTCATATAACGCATAAGTAAGTGTTCTGAATTGCTCCTTAACCCCGCCCTCTTTCTTCCTGGCACACGGCTGCACAGATAAACAGATCCAAATAAATAGCCTGAAATACGGCTCCGCTTCTTGTTTCCTGTGGAGTGAGAGACGGTGTGGGGAGGGGGCTGGGAGAAAACAGAGAAGGGTAAGGGGCGGAGGGAGGGAGAAAAAAGGTGTGAGAGAGAGTCCCCCCCACTATACACACACAAACACACACATCCATGTACACACACAAATACACTCCCTCTCTCCCTCTCTCCCTCTCTCCCTCTCCTCTCTCTCATAATAATATTCTACCCTTCTGACAATCACAGCACGGGTGGTTTCCTATGCTTGTTTTTATTGCTGTGGTTGAGCGCTTATGACTGAAGTCAGTCTATGTAAACATCTGCAGTTATATTTAAACTGACACTATTTTAACATTTCACATTTTACAGTATGCTGGACCAATCAGCATCTGTGTGTGTCTTCCACTAATATGAATAGTCTCCTTTCACCTCTACGACCACTTGTTGATGTTCATCCCTCACACTGACTTTGCTAGCTCCAGGTACACCATGGCATGTATATGTACTGAACGTATCATTGTGATGTGTGTCATTACACATTTACTCCAATGGAGGGCAGTGTTACCTCACAAAATGAATCACATATGCACAGCCAGACCTCCCTGTACCTTTACTTTTGGGTTGTGGTAATTTAGCAGACAATCTTTGGGGATGGGGGTATTTATATTATTATTTTGTATTGACAGGACAAAAGGAGGCAGATGTCAGGGAGGCAGGTAGGGGGAGACCGAGAGGAAGGGCACAGACTGTAGGCCGAGTTGGGGCTCTAACTACCTCGTCGCCAGGGGACATGCTTGCTCTTGAGTCGGGAGCATAAACCGCTATACCGGACATTTTTATCCACAGTAATTTAGTAAATGCATATATTTGAAGATAACGAGGTGCATCAACCACATGTTTTAGTAATGACAGCATTCTAATCAATTAATTTATTCATGTGTTAATTTACGATTATTTAACCAGGAAAACAATTGGGACCCAATGTCAACAGGCTAGACAATTTCATTTTAAACCTAAAGGTTTCCCTTTTATGTTGTTCAGGAATTTTCCTGCTACACAATGTTGAAATTAGAAGCCAATACTGACACAACTGATTTAACTAATCAATTAATCACCAACACAACAATTCCACTAATCAACTCATCACTAACATACAATATCTGATTCAGCTAATCAACTCATCTATAAATCACCAACTTCCACAAATCAACTACTTTGCCAAAGCAGCAACTGTTTTTCCTGTTTGGTTTATGCTGAGCTGGAAAAAAATGTGCATTTGTTGTGGCCACAAGGACTGGAGTTGAGCCGGGCTGCTGTGTGGTCGCCATCTGATCTCGATTGATGTGTTCTGAGATGGATAGCTTGCTTGCGTGTCTGAGGTTGTGTTGCATGTCAAAGTGCCATAGCGTATGAAATCCCAAAGCCTTGCAAGTATGTCCTGAACCCCTAAGACTTGTTTTGACAGCTGGTAATGTTGACAACCATGTTTGGTTCTGTCTCATTCCACCATTTTGTGTAAAACATATTTTCCTTGCCTGGTTTACTAGCTATCTTTCCCTACAATCACCCTTTGAACACAAATGGAATTCATACATTTCAGTGTTGCTAGATATGCTTAAATGTTTCAGTGCCAGGATAAGTTCAGGTTGGTGTTAGATCAGTGGTCACCAATCCAGGTCCTGGAGATCTACCATCCTGTAGGTTTTCACTTCAACTGCAAATAATGTAGCCTCATTCAGCTCCCCATTCAGCTAATTAGTGGGATCAGGTGTGCTAAATTGTGGCTAAAGTGAAAATAGTCTGGATGGTAGATCTCCAGGACCAGGATTGGTGACCACTGTGTTAGATGGTTCATTACCCTAAAAATATCTGTGGGCCAAGATAAACTCTTATCTATGTTTCAGTCCTTTAAACAGGCAGCTAATTGTTACCAAAGCAAAACGAATGGAAGTAAAGGAGGCATGTTTTACAAAAACTATCAGGAGCACTTCAATATAAACTCAACAAAATAAAGAAACATCTTCTCACTTTCTACTTATGTCATTTTTTCAGCAAACTTGTCAAAAGAATTGTATGAGCATAAAAATATTCGATAACTTAGACATAAACCGAACAAGTTTCAAAGACTTATGACCAACACAGATAGAATAATGTGTCTCTGAATAAAAATAGTAACAGTCAGTATCTGCTGTGGCCACCAGCAGCATTAAGTACTGCAGTGCATCTCCTCCTCATGGACTGCACCAGATTTACCAGTTCTTGCTGTGAGATGTTACCCCACTCTTCCACCGAGGCACCTGCAAGTTCCAAGACATTTCTGGGGGGATTGGCCCTAGCCCTCACCCTCTGATCGAACAGGTCCCAGACGTGATCAATGCGGATGAGATCTGGGCTCTTCGCTGGACATGGCAGAACACTGACATTCCTGTCTTGCAGAAAACCATGCACAGAATGAGCAGTATAGCTGGTGGCATTGTCATGCTGAAGGGTCATGTCAGGATGAGCCTGCAGGAAGGGTACCACATGAGGGAAGAGGGTGTCTTCGTGTAACGCACAGCATTGAGATTGCCAACATTGACAACAACCTCAGTCTGATGATCCTCCAAATCACTCTTACTCCAGACTACATGCATCGGTGTAACACCGATTCCTTCGACAAGAAACACAAGTTCGTCCATCACCCTTGGTGTGATAAAACCGTGACTCATCAGTGAAAAGCACTTTTTGCCAGTCCTGTCGGGTCCAGTGAAGGTGGGTTTGTACCCATCGTTGTTTCTGGTGACGTCTGGTGAGGACCTGCCTCATAACAGGTCTACAGGCCCTCAGTCCAGCCTCTCTCAGCCTATTACAGACAGTCTGAGCACTGATGGAGGGATTGTGTGTTCCTGGTGTAACTCTTACAGTTGTTATTGCCATCCTATACCTGTCCTGCAGGTGTGATGTTTGGATGTACCAGTCCTGTTCAGGTGTTGTTACACATGGTCTGCCACTGCGAGGACAATCAACTGTCCTTCCTGTCTCCCTGTAGAGCTGTCTTAGGCGTCTCACAGTACGGACATTGCATCTTATTGCCCAGTCCTCATGCTTCAGTTAACATAACTGTGGCCTTCATTTCTACCGTCTGTAAGATGTTGGTGTCTTAAAGACGGTTCCACAGGTGCATGTTCATTCATTTTGTTTGATAATGGAAAAAAAATTTGTTTTGGCTTTTTACAAATTATCTTTCAAATACAGTGCCCTGAAAAAGGGACATTTCCGTTTTTTGCAGAGTTTATTTAGAGTTATGTTACATAAAGGTGATCTGAACAAAAAACTAAACTAAACGTGCATACAGTATATGCCCCTGTTAGTTCAATTGATTTTCAGATAGCGGTGGCTGAAGTAGTGTACCATGGCTGTTAAAATACCTAAATCATGGATTAATGTTTCTCTTAGCCAGTTAATTACTTTCAGGGTGAGAACCATCGAACATTGAGCTGTTTAACTTATCATTAACTTAACTCCACGTGCTAGGGCGTGCTAGGGCCCCGTCAGACCAGCTTCCAGACACGCTTACTTTAGCCCGAATCATACTTCATTTACAAATTTCACCACAGTCCATACATACCTTCGACCCAGATACATATAGGACTCTAGTTGATAGTACTAGACTAAATAGGACATAGAGGGCCATATTTCCCTGCTTGTAGTTTATTGTTCTCTTTTGCTTGGAACATCGATAAGCATACAGTACCACATTTTAGAACAGCCTCCAAAACAACGACTGGCTCATAGCCCAGAGCTGTGCCGTGATGTAATGCCCTATACAGAGTGGGGTTTTCAGGAGGAGGGGAATTTGTTTGAAGAGAAGAGAATGTGAAGGGGTTCGGGGCGGTGGATTCAAGGGGGAGTAATTTAAGAAAAGTCATTGCAGCGTAAGAAAGTTCCCATGCAGAAAGAAACTGATTCCAAGTTTCCTTTGCAACTTGATGGAGGAAACATCCTGGTACCTAGCTGTGAGATTGATGACCAATCAGAATGCCCTCCTCTAACACTTGTCTGTGATGAAACCAGCTGCATGGCGAAGCATGTTCCAGCATCAGTCATGGAAAATGATTGGCTAAGCACCAAGTTGCCGGGGTTCACAAGTTTTGTGACTTCCATTCCAGGGACATGATTGGCTTCTTGCAGTGTAAATAAAGGAGCTTTGAGTCTGTTTTATGGTCTCTTATACATTCAGGAAACACAACACGCTGATGAATAAGGCCAACATGTTATCTAGGGCCTGTTATTCTACACTTAGAGTTATAGAATAGCTGGAATAGTGAAGTTACTGTAGTCACAATGCACATCAACCTCACAGAGCTGTTTGCGGTCTGGTTGGGCCTGACAGGTGTTTTCACCAGTAATTGTGAGGCAGATGTGAGCTGGCTTAAAATGACAGCTTGTCTGTGGTAGGAGATATCCACACAGATGGGGGAGTAGTTGAACCTGGCCCTCTCCAGACCATGTATTTTTTATGTCTGATTTTAACATGTCTTCGTACTCATCTCAGCCAGGCCACAAACCTGTTGACTAGTGACTACGGAGTAGAGACAGCACCAGTAGGTCTTCTCCCAGATTTGGAAGTACATCAACGCCAACCATGAGAAATTATTGACTATTTTGTTTTTCAATAAGAAATCAGAATTATCCTTGTGACACCAATTCATGTGTTACCCTTAGGAGATCTGGTTCTACTAACATGGGGCAGGGCTGGCCTGTCATTTATCCTTTTCCAGCAAAGTTGTTACTTTCTGGGAGATCTTCCAAGTTGATGTTTCTTTATCTGTCACATGTACAGGACACCCATATGTAATTGCATGTATAGCGAAAACCTTGTGCCACAGCTCAGTAATGTAGCTGTATTGGTAAAGCCTTAATGTAATGAAAAATATAAACATAAAGATAAAAAGGGTGAAAGGAGATTTACAACACATACAGTCTATACTTCTGACCATAGTGTGTAGACACGTGGCAGCTACACTATAGTCAGATCAGTTGACTTAGATGTGGGTATCCCTTTTAAATCCAGTCAGGGATCTGGATGCTATGAGTTTGTGTCCTGAGGTCTAACCTGGTGCCTCCAAATGATACAGCAACCAGTCAACCAGCCCACCATCCAGTCAGCCAGCCCAGCAACCAGTCAGCCAGCCCAGCAACCAGTCAGCCAACCCAGCAACCAGTCAGCCAGCCCAGCAACCAGTCAGCAGCCCAGCAACCAGTCAGCCAGCCCAGCAACCAGTCAGCCAGCCCAGCAACCAGTCA
>JACXGM010036498.1:0-11365 GCA_016801145.1 Umbra pygmaea
GGTTATACCATGAACACGGCTAGTCACACTATAGAATTTGCGTACACGAAGTCAGACCAGACGTGAGATTTTATCGCAGCCTACGATCACGTTCAAATTGATAAATCCCTTGCTTTGCGTAAGAATCGCCGTACGCCCGTCGTACGCCTGTTTTAGGTCGTACGCACGTTTCATAAATGAGGGCCAGTAAGTGTAAACTTGTCACAGCAGAGACTCACGATCTGTTTAGATTCAAAATAGATATGAAAGGAGCAAATAGTTCAGGTTTCGAGTTTTGTATATTGTCACATATACAGGAGACGTAGATGTAATTGCATGTACAGTGGAAAGCTTGTGCCATGGCTGAGCAATGCAGTAATAACAGTTAAATAATAAAGGTATATAAAAACATAAACAATGAGGGTTAAAGAATAAGGCTGTAAAATCCATATTGGCATAACCCCAGGGGTCCTGAACCAGTGTGACGATGTTTGAGGGACATACAAACAGGTCATTATCAATATGTTGTATATATTTCTCACTATTTTCCTTTTAAAAACCCATCCATTTACCCCTTCCAAAAATGATTGTTTGCGTACAGGATAATGTCCTACATCATTGCAGATTTGTTATTTTGTCATGAAGTTATCGGAAAATGGTTGGAAAAAAGTTAGACCTCGTGTCACTAGTGAATGTCTAGAAATGCAAAATACTGATATTTTGCTGAAAAGGGGCCATTCGGTTGTTGGCGTTAAGTATGGCTGTTATTCTGGTTCTGAATAACAAAGTCTAGCCAAACTGTACTTTGGAAATGCTGCTTGCAGCTGTAATTGAATTAGCAATGTTCCTGCCAAACAATAAAAAACATTTTTTTATTTACTAACACTGATGCTGGGGCCATTGTTAAGGTCAGTGAAATAATTTATACTTTAACTAGAACATTTCAAATAAAATCATGTTATTTTCTGCCAGAAGACTGACAGTTAAAAAAGATCTTCAAACAAGACAAATACCAGGATTTAAATAGATCACGGTTGTTCGAGATCTGGCTTAAATGATCCAAAAGAGATCTAGATGGATCTGACACCTGGCAGCTTTGGTTATGCAAATGATCTCATGTAAAACAGTTACCCACATTTGATTTTCCTTGGCCAACACCATTAGTAGCCCTGGTCAAAGAATAGTGTTGCTGGGTTATTCAACTGATAATCTTGGCCCCACTGAGAATCTCGTTTTCAAGAGAGAACTATTTAGTAATAGCATAAAACAACATGTAAAAAAATAATGACCATATTACTAACAACAAAAATGTGCACAAGATCATTTGGCAAAATCAAGAGGACAGGGTTTATTCACACCTATAACAACATCTCTGTAACGATTACTCCCAGACTAGTTAGGAAAGATAATGATGTTTATTGAATTACAAAATAGGAGAATGTTAAATGTACTGTACCAAAAAAACAGGCAGTCAGATAGGCAGAGTTCCATTAGCAAATCCAGGTAAATCAGACAGGCAGAGTTCGATACCCTAATCAGGTTCTCATTCAGGCAGAATATACAGAAACAAGGCAGGAAAGGTCAAGCAAAGGTACAGGAGATAATCAACGGCAAAATACTGAATACACAAGGGGTCAGGCCAGTACAACAATCCAAGAATAGTTTGCTCAGTAAGAAGAAAGGATTACTTACAATACCTTGCAAAGAGGCAATGGTGTGTGTAAGCCTTAAATACAGACTGGGTGAGAGCAGATGTACAGAGTTTGGGTGATTGAGTCCGAGTTATGGGAATTGTAGTTCTGAGCAGTCTAGGATAGGGAAGCTGTAGTCCTCAGGGAAGGGAAACTGGGGAATGTTACAACCTCCTACTCAGAAGCCCTCTAACCAAAATGTTTGTTAAAGGAGAATTCCGGGCGATTTCAAAACGTAGCTCTGTTGTTTGCATATCGGAAGTGCTGTCCGTAGCGTTAATAACTCAAAATATCTGTATTGCCAAAACCGTGTTTACCTTTTGCTGCCAGTATACAACCATTACACATTTACGGGGCAAGTTAAAAAGCGTGCTTTGAGCCACTAAACATGTTCAAAATGTCATTACTAGTCCATATCGATTTGCACTGATTCCTTATACTAAACACAGCAAGTTTGAACAAATACGTTTGTGTACATACCTTAGTTTATTTTCCATTTTAAAGTGAAGTCCACACTAGTCGATTGTCGAAGTCATACAATTCAATATTCCAAAACATATTTTTTCCGCAAAAAAAAACTATTTGCCGTGGTTATATCCATAAACTACTTTGATCGGGTGTAAACTGACACTTGCATTCACAGCTCCCAAGAGTTCAAGAGTTATCGCGCATGTGCAGAGGTAACTAAGCAACACTGTTGAGGAAGCGGTGTCAGGTTACCTGGCCGACTTGCAACAGTATTTGGACATAACCACCGCAAATAGTTTTTTTGGGGGGAAAAAATACGTTTTGGAATATTGAATTGTTTGACTTCGACAATCGACTAGTGTGGACTTCACTGGAAAATGGGAAATAAACTGAGGTATGTACACAAACTTATTTGTTCAAACTGTGATTATTATAAGGAATCAGTGCAAATGGATATGGACTAGTAATGACATTTTGAACATGTTTGTGGCTCAAAGCACGCTTTTTAACTTGCCCCGTAAATGTGTAATGGTTGTCAAATGGCAGCCAAATGTAAACACGGTTTTGGCAATACAGATTGTTTGAGTTATTAACGCTACGGACAGCACTTCTGATATGTAAACAACAGAGGTACATTTTGAAATCGCCCGGAATTCTCCTTTAATATGGAACACATACATAAAATATGTTTTTAATAACACTCTTGTTGAGGTAAAATGTTGCAGTTTGCAATAATGCCTCATGCTATGATTAACAAGTCCATTAAAATGTACATAGCCAATGTTGAAATGATAGGTAACAACTGGTGGGTAGCACATGCAAGGTGTAAAATTACAGGAGTGCCAAGAACGGCACAGCTGGTATAGTTTGTGCCTGCATACACAGCATAGCCATTTTTAAAACATACATTTTTACTCTTCCAGACACGTGAATATTATAATAATATGGACACAGGTCAATATTTCCGGCACCCCTGACTTTGAAGTAAATTGTGTACAGTATCACCTGTTAAAAATTTAGTCGTAAAAGTGCTTTGGTTTATAAACACTCATGAGTTTGATACAGAATAGCGCAGGATAAAACAATTCAAACAAGAAATTTGAAGATAAAGTATAAGAATGTAAAAATGTCCATGACATAAATATTGGCACCCTCTTGAAGAAGTGTGTTTCATTGCTGTGAACTCAGACTCACATTTGATTAAATAGCACTTTGCCTAAATGGCACTAGCAGAAGTGGCCTAATTCATATTAGTACTACAATCTGCTCTCATGATGAAAATGAAAAATTCCAACTGGAGTAGGAAGTAAACATCCAACCCTCTGTCATATTAATTGCAGTTACCCCATCTGGGTAATGGGGAAGTGGTAATGGTCGCCCCCTCCTGGAGGCCTTAAGTCAGTGCCTTCATCTCACCGACTCCATTTTGTATGTGCAGTTTCACCCGGACATTACATGATTGTTTTCCACATATAGATCACTGTCTGCCTGTAATGCTGGGAGTAGAAGTACGAACGTGGAAACAGGTGCATTGTTTAAAGATAATACTTTACTCAGAACAAATATCAAAACAACAAAAGCAAGCTCCTTATTTCAGGAGATCATAGTAGCATAACTCAACACAGGTTACACAACAAATATATAGTGACTGACAAGGCAGTGTAGGTCCCAGAGGATAATATATTCTCCTAATTACCTTGCCAATTCAGAGCTGTGACCGCTTGAGCACTACAGCTGTGAACCCCCGGAAGTCATGAAATATCCCAAAATGTCCACTACGTGGCAGCCATGCTCTGTGGAACGTGACAGAGGAACGTGACAGAGTTCCCTAAATTATACTTACCTTTTGTCTCATTGCAGTCCCTTTTGTTTCACAAGTGTTTTTCTATTAACACTTCTGTTTTATTTTACCTTTGCATTTGCCTCCCCATTCTCCACATCACCTTAACAGAAGAATAAAAAAATGTAAACTTCTATTTTTAGTCTAGATTTGTGTAACGTCCAGCCCAGTGTGGGCTGGCGTTACCACATGAACTGATAATGGACTCATTACTTTATAGTTATTTCCTTTAGTATTTTATACCAATACATTGCATTTTAGTGTTTAGTTGTTTTACGTTATTTATGTATACTGTCCCTTTAAGTTCATGTAACACCTCTCTCTGGTTTGGCCATTTCTAGGATAGGGTTTATGTTAGGTTAGGCTGGTATCTTGTAGATCTGATGATTAATGATTACGTTCAGCGGTGTTCTGTTAGCCATTTAGTTTGCTCTAGTAAATGGTGGCCAAACTAGATTTGATTATCTGTTCGTTGTGTGGAGAGGCTGTCCGTGAGCTACTGTACACTATATTTGTAAGTTGTGAAAAGAGTGTTTGTAGAGTTTGGAAGTTTATGCGTATGCTCTTTACTTGTATGTTAGCTGTCAGTGTTTATGCCACTGTGAGTGTATAGTAAGCTATGTAAGTATACTCGTTGTGCACTCGCTTCAACTGTTTGCCTGCAACTGCAATACATGTATGTTTCCCAGATTGTCCATTAAAAACAAGCAACAACCATCTACTGCCTGCTCTGGTCTCCCTCCTTCAACTACACCACACCAAACTGTGACATTTTGATAACATTTATTGCTGCTGTCCAAAAATATGCTATTAAAAAGATTAGATTTTTTAGATTAAAAGCTGTGTCTGAAAAAATGAGATGTTCACCAAGTATATACAGTCACGGTCAAATGTTTTGAAAATAACAAAAATACAAATTATTACAAAGTCTGCTGCCTCACTGTTGATGATGGCAAAATGTATATACTCCAGAATGTCATGAAGAGTGATCAGATGAATTGTAAAGTCCCTCTTTGCCATAAAAATGAACTTTATCCCAAAGAAAATTTCCACTACATTTCAGCCCTGCCACAAAGGACCAGCTGAAATCATTTAAGTGATTGTGCTTTACACAGGTGAGAGTGTTGATGAGGACAAGGCTGGAGATCACTCTTTCATGCTGATTAAGTTAGAGTAACAGACTGGAAGCTTTAAAAGGAGGGTGGAGCTTGAAATTGATCTTCCTCTGTCAACCATGTTTACCTGCAAGGAACCATGTGCCTTCATCATTGCTTTGCAAAAAAATAAATATAGATAAAGTTCAGGAAGTCAACCGAACACCTGAATCTAGCTGAAATGTCATCTTAGTGAAATTTGAATTACTTACAGTGGCCAAGTTTGGAATTACAAAATGCACTGAGAAGTTGTTTTTAGTATCTGACAATATCAGGGGGTCGAGGGGTCTGGAGTGACCCTTTAAGAGGTTTTCTGCTCATTGAACTGCTAAGAACTTCCCGGGGCATGGTGGCAAGAGGATTACTGATCAGAAATGTCTTAGAAGGTTGATGCAAACTGTGGAAGTAGCACCACGTAAAACCTCCACAGAGCTTAACCCTTCAAGGTCTAAGGGGTCTTAGGTCCGCTTGGCACACAGTTGACTTTTTGGCCTCTAGAAATGTCATAGTTTGACCTACAGTGAAGTGCCTTATGGTTTTGGACTCAACAGACCCATGGCTAAAACATGGATTAATGAAATCCATCATCCTGGGTCATTGAATTTTATGTTTTATTCAATATTTATCCCTAAAATCTAAAGAACGTATGTATTTTTTGTTGTTTTTTACATGTAAAAGCATGTTATCTATAGTGCATAAGGCATCTTATTGCTTATTGTCAAGCCCCCAGGGGTCCTGGACCAGTGTGCAATGTTTGGGGGCAATACAATCAAGTCAACATCAAAATGATACACTCATTTCTAACTAGATTTCTATACGTTTTTAAAACCCAGCTAAATTCCAACTCCAACAATTGTTGTTTTATGCAGGATGATGTCCTATGTTATTGAAAAAGTTGTTATTTTGTCATTTTCACTTCCTACTTCCTGTCTGTGATATTTTTTGTCAAAAATAAAGACCATCGTCGGCTTTGAGTAACACACAGAGATGTGCCACCACTCATTATTTGCGTCTAATTCTCCCCTTTCCAACGGTACCTACTAGCATGTACGGTTCGTGAGATAATCGCTCTAGAGCGTCAATCGACCTAGCAGGGTTAAGGCTGACCGGGAGCAATTTAGAGTGATGGTTTCAACCCATACCATATGATGCACAATTAACCAAGAAGGGCTATATGGGTGAAGGCCAAGATGGACCCCACTGCTGAAAGAAAACACAAAAATGCACAACTGATCCTTGACAAATCCTACCTAGAGAAACCACTATCCTTCTTGGAAAATGTTTTATGGACAGATGTAAAGATCTTTGACAATGCAAACCTGCGATTTGTTTGGAGGTGGCAAAATGAAACTTATAAGGAAAACAACATCCCTCCTACAGTTAAATATAGTAGAGGATCCATGTTGTGGGGCTGCTTTCCTGCCACTGGTACTGGAGGATTACCCAGGCAGTTTACAGTGAAATGTGTTACCCAGTGTTAGAAATCTAGGTATGGGTCGAACATCATAGGTGATCCAGCAATACAACAATCCAAAGCACATTTCCAAAAGCACAAAATAATGGTTGAAGATGAAAAGCTTGACTGTTTTTAACTGGCAATCAGATTGATAGTCTTTAGAAAGAGCTGAAATCTGCTATTGGGAAAAGAAATCCTGCAAGATTTTGAGTTCTTGATAAATTTGTAATTGAATATGGGAGAAAATACCAGCAGGCACATGCAAGAAGATTCTTGATTCCTACAAGAGACTGTCATTGTTAAGGGTTGTGCCACCAAATTAGGAAAATGGGCCCTTAATGCTGTCCAGATTATTAATTTACTCTGTGAAATTACTCACTTTAAATTGAAAAGGCATATTTTTTTGTTGAATACCATTGGAATGTCTAATTAAAATATTGTCATATAAAGTAGGTACATTTCCAATTATTTCTGAAGATATTATATACATGACATATAAAGTAGTCAAGGGTGACAGTGTTGACCAGAACTATATACTATATGCCATGCAATGTGTTTTCAATATTCATTTTAACCATATGCTGTACTGTTGAATGATTGTGGGAGAAAGTAAGAGCTGAACATGGTCATCTGAGATGTATGCTTTGATCCTGCCTGAAACCACCTTTTTAAATTAGCCAGGCAAGATGGTGGTTGAGGCACTGAGTAAAGTGGAACATTGTGAGGGGATTGTGGCCACATGGTTACAGAACGTCTTAGAGAGGCTGCTCACAAACACATGCAATGGTAGAGACATATACAGACTGTAACCTTCACTTTGTTTGTTGGTCAAGTCACTAACGGAAAATTGTGTTTCTGCAGCACAAACAACCCAGGACAGGAAGAGTAATACTGTGACATCCTGTTGTATGTGTATGTGTGTTAAAGCCTGTCTGAATTCACCTATGAGATGTGTGTTAGCAGACAGACATTAATAAATACGATGTGTATTTGACCTAAATTGTACTTTCATTTTAACTTCCAATGTGTTGTATTTAATTTATTGATCCTCAATCAAACCCTATCAATGTTGTTAATGCATATTGAAGAGCTGTATTTTCCTTTCTGTTGTTCCCAGGAGAAACTTGACCAAGCTGTCTCTGCTCTTCAGCCACATGCTCTGGGAGCTCAGGGCCATGTTTCCAGAGAGACAGTTTCAAGGTGACACATACAGGCTCACTAAAACAGAGGCTGCAGAGTTCTGGAGGCGAACATTTGGAAAAAAGTTAGTGTGTGGGGCTATTGTCTGGGTTAAATGAAAGAACAAGGAGGGTTTGATGGGTGATAAAAAAATAAGACCAGTTCACTTATGGACAGGCCTAGTCATTTTAGATTTTTGTGACTTCTTTTTGCAAATTTTTACTGTTTTTCTTATTGTTGTTCTTCTTTTCTCTTTCACCATTCTGTACTTATCTTTGTTCCTCCCAGGTGTATAGTGCAGTGGAACACATTTAAGCAGCATCTCCGTAGGGTACATGGCTTTGAAGAGGGAATGGAAGCCATGGCTCTAAAGTCTACTGTAGACCTAACCTGCAATGACCACATCTCAGTGTTTGAGTTTGACATCTTCACCAGACTATTCCAGGTACATGTGATGTACAGTCAGAATAAGAATCAGGGGCTTTTATTTTTGTAAATTAACAGGTATATGTATATATCTACAGTAAATGAACAGAGTCATGTATGTAATATACTGTGATGTACAGTATAATGTACACATTTATATATATAATTTAAGCTTCTAAGGTGCAGGAAATGCAGGATATCTTCAGTATGTGAACTATATATATTTACAATATATGAACCATATAATATATGCATTATACTATAATGTAACAATATAATGTAAACAACAGTAGAATGTAAAACAGTTTTAAATGTTTAGGGTGCAAGATATGAGTAGAATATGAACAGTTTATCTACAGTATCTGTGCAGCAGAGTCATTGTGGTTTCAGGGGCATATTCATAAGGCCTATTACTGTAGTGAAGAAACTGTTATTGTGGCGAGAGGCCACAATCTTCGCTGCTCTCTTACGAAATCTGGAGGCGTGTAAGTCTTGCAATGGAGGCAGATTTCAGCCAATCACCTTTTCAGTAGAGTGAATGATGAGCTGCAGCCTGCCCTTGTCTTTGGCGGTGGCTGCAGGGTACCAGGCGGTGATGGAGGAGGTCAGGATGAACTCTATGATAGCAGTGTAGAAGTGCACCATCATAGTCTTTGGCAGGTTGAACTTCTTCAGCTGCAGCAGGCAGTACATCCTCTGTTGTACGTCTTTTGTGAGGAAGCTGATGTTCAGCTCCCGCTTAAGGTTCCGGGCAATGGCAGTGCCCAGGAAGTGGAAGGACTCCACAGAGCTGACTGGGGAGCCACACAGGGCACAGGGTAAGGGCAGCTGGGCTTCTCCTAAAGTCCACTTCCATCTTTACTGTTTTTAGGGCATTGAGCTCCAGATCGTTCTGGCTGCACCAGGACAACAGATGGTCAATCTCCAACCTGTAGGCAGACTGATCTCCATTAGAAATGAATCCGATGATGGTGTAGTCATCTGCAAACTTTAGGAGGTTGACTGAATTGTAACTGAATGTGCAGCTGTTGGTGTACAGAAAAAACAGTAGAGGTGATAGGATGCAGCCTTGAGGGGAACTGGTGCTGATGGTCAGGGGGTCAGAGAAGTGTTTCCCCAGCCTCATGTGATGCCTCCAGTTGGACAGGAAATCTATGATCCACCTAGATGTTGATTCAGGCACATCCCAGTTCAGAGAGGTTGTCCTGGAGCATGGCTGGGATGATGGTGTTGAATGCGGAGCTGAAGTCCACAAACAGGATTCTGGCGTAGGTTCCAGGGTAGTCTAGGTGCTGGAGGATGAAGTGTAGAGCCATGTTGACCTGCTCATCCACAGACCTGTAGCCTCTGTAGGCAAACTGCAGTGGGTCAAGGTGCGTATCAGTGAGGGTTTTGAGGTGAGACAGAGGGCTAGATTTATCAAGCTGTTTGCGCCTGTTTCCAGGCGTTAACTAGTCGCAAAGACGGACGTAACCGATGCGGGCTATTTACAAACCAGGCGCACTTGGGTAAAATCGCAGATTGCCTGCCACATGAGCGACAAGAGACAAGTTGCGCTTTCAATATGCGTTTGTGGGAGGTTCATGGGGAAAGTGGGAGTTCCACCCAAAAAGGAGGGAGGATACATGTAAAGTGCGCCTAATTATATATTCCGTGGTATTTACAAAGAATGCCAGTAAAAGCGCCCATCTATTCTGCGGGGGAAATTTTCCGCATCTTAAAAGCAGGTCTAAACCTGCAAGCACGTTTTCCTGTGTGTTCAAATATAGCTACGTCAATGGCAGCAGTGACAGCAACAATTTTGCGATCATTTACCTATATAACACTCTTTAATTACTTAACCACATCGGTTGGCACATATCAATGATATAGCTAAACATATGCATATATGCCAAACGCCAACACAACAGTATCATTACAAACCACGCATACCTTCATTCTCTACAGAGATCTCAGCAGTATCTATGCCGTCTACACCTTCCACTTGTTCGGCAACGTATTTGCTGCACCACAGTCTATTTCTGGTGGACCTGAACCGGTTTTCATCTTTTTACCTCCTCCACTTCTCTCGTTGAAGATGATAACGAGTTGATTTAATGTGTTATGGCAATCCAAATTGGATGTTTTTCTGAGGGTGTGGATGTTCTGCCCTGTAATATATACCAGGTTTGCTGTTATTTCATGCACTAAGATGTTAATTTCTTCTTCACTAAATTTAAGCTTGGGCTTTTTTTTCCGTAGGGAGACCATAATAGATCAGCCCTAAATCACATTAAATACGTTCTGAGGGAACTATTTTGTAAAACCGAAAAATGTCCAATATGAACGTATGAGAGGGTCAATTACGTTTGTAGGGAACTAAATTGAACACTCGAATAACGTTCAATATGAACATTGGAAGATCATGACGTAGCATCTAAATAGCATAGTTTTTGCTAGGGCTGAGGTCGGGGATGGTGGATGGTCGTATAAATCCGCGACTTGCATGCCAGTGTTCGCGAGTTCAAATCCAGACCGGAACTTTTTGTGTTTTGTTTTACAGACACGCGATTGTCGGTTTTTGTAATGTTAACCCTAACCTTAATTCTAACCTTAACCTCAGTAACGTCATATCTAACCTTAACCGTTAGTAACCTCATGCCTAACCTTAACCGTTAGTATCCTCCATCCTAACCTTAACTGTGAATGTTGCAATATAATTTTGAACGCTCTAAGATGTATGGAATGTTCTCGCATAAATCCGCTAAACGAAATGTACCGGAGCAACGTAATTCAAGTACAAATATAGCCTAATAACAAAACGTGCAGTTCAAACGTAAAAACACCCTAAATAGGTTGGCAGAGAACGTAATTTAGGTTTTCAAAATAGTTTCCTGAGAACGTAATTTGGGATAAATTCTGAGATTTACGTTTGTAATAGATACATACGGGCCCATTGTTTGCTCTTTTAGAGGCGCGCTAATAGAGGGCGGAGTATGCGCTGATTGCATAATGGGTATCGGGTTTGATAAATACTATGCTAAATGTGGAAGCAAAGTGTGCGCTATTACCGAACTCGCATAAACAGACGCAGCGCAAACTTAGCTAGTGTTAGTAAATCTGGCCAAGAGTGAGGTGTTAAAGTGAGGTGAGACTTATACTTTATTCAGAGAGTCCAAAATTCTATCTGTAG
>JACXGM010036499.1:0-11365 GCA_016801145.1 Umbra pygmaea
AGCTCATAGAATAATATGAAACAGGTTATGCATCAGCAGCTGTCTTACCACTGTCTCCCACAGCACATGTGCTTCTGGAAGGCTGGTGAACTGCACTGGACTCAACTGTAATGGTCAGTGGCTTTGAGACATTCAATAATCTTTTTTTAGTTGACAGGGAACGTACATGATATGTCAGCCTAAAGGTACTATTTTGTAGAATTGAACCGTAACAACAGAACTACTTTACCTTTCATGTGAACATCTTAGAAACGCTGTAAAAACAATTTTGCTTGATATTTTTGAAATCCCAGAAATTAAAATGTGTACACTATGCAGTGTTTTGTTACACACAAAAGATGTGAAAGTTTGATTAAATTCAGACGGCAGCGGGCCGATTGACAAACATTATGGAAGCACAGTAGTCACTGCATAATGTATACAATCATTGTCCTAAACTACTTTTTCAGATTTTTTAAATGGAAGATGGTGACTTTTTTATTTTTATATTTGGTAATTGTTGCCTAATATTCGTTAAGGGTTTATGAAATATATACTGTATATCTAAGTAGTACAGCATTTCATTATCCTCAGTCAACAACAGGTACATTTGTATTTCTACAAAATCTATTTTTCTGATCCATTTTGGTCATGTTTGTGGTTTCTAGCTTAACCACTATCAATCCTCCCACAGTGGATGGCCAGTGGACAACCTGGACCCCCTGGGGTCCATGTTCGCTGTCGTGTGGACCAGGTCTCCAGTCCCGGTACAGGTTTTGTTCTAGTCCCCAGCGATCTGGAAGTGGTCTTCCTTGTATCGGACCAGACCGCCAAGACCAGCTGTGCATGACTGCTTCCTGTGATCGTGAGTAAGGCATTAATGAGGTGCGATTGTAGGGGCTTGGTATTGTGTAGTGGGCTACGTAACTGTGTTATAGTGGACAGGGGTCAATCGTTGTCACTGCTTCTCCGACTTTGCCTGGAGCCCCATCATGGGCCAGCACAAATTGGCACCGCACTGCCCAGCATAAGGGAGTAAAAAGGTCAGACTAATGTACCTTGTCATGTTGTTCTCCAACAGCGCCTTACTTGCAGTTCAATTGTGTAATTGTAAAGCTTCCGCCCATAAACTGACTAAAGGCTTTTTGTTGGATGACCAGTGTGATAAGGATCGGATAGCTCAGTGACATGAGGCAGTGACAAACCGTGATTATTAGACTCTGTGGAATAAAAACATCCTTGAATTTACCGAACTGAATAATCAAGAAAAACCAGAGTCACAGACAGTATCAATATTTTCTATTATACACACAAAGTAAGATTTCTGAAGCACAATAATCAATGTTTTTTCAATGATAAATCAAAGAGGCTGGAACCAAGATGTTGCACAGGTTGGAGTGGAACGTGCATAATATTTTTAACAACTTCTTCTCTGATAGCCTACATTAATCACATGTAGCCTAGGTACTGTTTTTGCCAAATAAATATGAATATGCTGTGAGCTGGCCACCACAGGGGAAATGAGCGCTGCACAGAGAAGACTGGAGTACAGACTGCTCACCTTCTCTCACATAATCTGACATGTGCTTTCTGCAGCTAAAACACAGTAGCCAACCGGCTCATAATGGAGACCCACTGGTAGAATGGATGTGAAAAATTGTCTTAAAGCAACAGTTACATAATAAACTCCAAGTATGCTAGTTAAAAAAAGTCAAAATAGATCTACAGTACAGTAACAGCCAGCTGGCTCCAAAAAGGAACTGACACTTACCATATGATCACTGTTTGAAATATAAATTATTGTTGAAAGTCCATCTTCTATAAAGCAGATGTTGACAAATTAGCCAAAAACTGTTGAAAACACCTGCTGGAGCATCTTTGTAATGCAACTAAAACAACTAGGCTAACCAGGCTAAGGATAGACATCCCCTCTCAGCAGTTGAGGCTGGTGACTTAAAAAGTTGAGGAGGATGGGACTGTTTATTTGTCAACCATGCAGACAGACTAGGACTTATGATCAACTGAAACATTTATTGAAAGCATTAATGTGTAAAATCCACTATGGATGGGTTGTTTGTATTGGGCGTAATAGTATGCAGTGCTGATCATAGATAGGTGGTGTTAGAAAACAACTCCACTCTTTCTTTCATAGCAGGACAGGCTTAACTCTAGAAACACACACCTAAATGTTAGATTAAAAGTTAATGCTGTCTTATAGACAAATGGGAAGACTACTTACAATGTAAAGAAGGTAATAATTACATCATGGTCATTAATTATGGATGTATTGAAAATTATTCTGCTATGGGTAAGGTAAAGATGGTGGATGACCAGGGGGTTCAGTTCATGATGCCATGGGTGAGATAAGGAGGGTGGATGACAAGAAGGTTCAGTTCATGATGCCATGGATGAGTTAAGGAGGGTGGATGACCAGGGGATTTCAGTTCAGGATGCCATGGATGAGGTAAGGAGGGTGGATGACCAGGGGGTTCAGTTCATGATGCCATGGGTGAGGTAAGGAGGGTGGATGACCAGGGGGTTCAGTTCATGATGGCATGGATGAGGTAAGGAGGGTGGATGACCAGGGGGTTCAGTTCATGATGGCATGGGTGAGGTAAGGAGGTTCAAAGGGGCAGAGTTTGAGGGAGAAAAATCAATGCAACACAGGAAAATGAGTTATTTACTTTTCATGGAAGAACTCCAATAAACCTAATAGGTTAAAGCACAGCGTAGAACTCTAGCACTGAATAAAGTGACTTGCTCAAAATAAAGCCTGTTACGCACAGGTAAGCGAAATGTAATGACCATACAACAATAACATAAACAATAACTGACAAACCCCTAATGTTGACACCCCATATATACATATGACGAGACTCCACTGCTTCTCAGTTAATTATGTGGATTTTGGCCCTGTATCACTTCACCATCAAAGTCAATTTGTGATTGGTTGATTCTACAGTCATATTAAAATCTTAAAATAAAAAATATAATTATTAAAACATTTATAATTGAGGTGAATGGCAATGACGTAGGCATCCATATTCTGAGGATCTAGCTAGAAGAAATTGAATAGGAAGAGCATTGCAATTACAACAAAATGTAATAAATGTCAGTACCACTCACACCTCTCTCAATACATTAGTTTAGTCTGTGGGCTGTGTCATGGTGTTTACAGGTGATGGTGGCTGGGGCAAGTGGAGCAGCTGGACGGAGTGCACCAAGTCATGCGGTGGGGGAGTTCAGAGCCGATGGCGAGAGTGTGATAGCCCCAGGCCAGATGGAGATGGGGACTACTGTGAGGGACTAGGCACAGATGTCACAACCTGCAATACTGACCACTGCCCAGGTACACAATTAGATTAAATATAATTGTTACTTCTACTGTCAGGTATTGTAACCCTCAACAGTTAATCATAGAAATCTTCAAAATAGACAATTTAGGAGGTAAATGTAGGAGGTATAAAAGGTAGCAAAAGTGTTGTACAGGAACATGCTATACATGATGTCAGAACTCAGTGGATGTACAGTAACATGCACTATATGATGTCATGTTACTGTACATCCACTATAAAGTTACTTTACAGAGAGCTGTGTCTGTAAAGTAACTTTATAAATGATATCAGAGTGGGGGTCCGCGTGGTGTAGTCATGATTGTTAGTGCTTCGAGCCTGACTATGGTTTCTCTGACTTTCCCCGAACCTACAGCACGAGGCAGCTCAAATTGGCCTAGCGCTGCCCGAGATTTGAGATAGATATGTAGAATTGTCTACCTTGCCACGTCACTCTTAAGCGACTCCTTCTGTGCAGATCTGTAAATTTAGTCGTGGAAGTATAGTTGGTGAGCGTAATCATCCCATACATGATCTGACTAAAGGCTTCCATTTTGGATGAGATGTGCGAAAGGAATCGGCCGGCTCGACGACATGTAATTGGATGATTCATGTGAGCGTCATTCACCATCCCACATCTGTCCAAGGAGATGCGGAGCTGCGCACAAGGCGGGAGGGGGAATTGGACAAAACCAATTGGGAGAAGAACAAATAGATTTTATTTTTCATTATGTCAGAACTCAGTGGATGTACAGTAACATTACATTATTGTTAAGTAACTTCATACATGATGTCAGAGCTGTACAGTAACCTGTTAAACATGACATCAAAGCTAAAGCTGTGTGCTACAGACACCTGTTGGTGTTTTGCCTGATCGCAGTTGTGAACTTGAACACCACATTTGTTTACAAGTTGCCACCATCAGCAATTATTTTATGTGGACATTTTACAAATAATTGATTCATTTACAATATATGATGTTGAGGATTATAATAAATATTTATAATAACAGTTTATAATAAATGACTGTGTGTTTGTGTGTGTTTTGTTTGTATGACTGTGTTTTTGTGTTTTCTCTATGGTGAGTTTCTCTGACTGTGTGTTTGTGTGTTCAGTTGCACCCTGCTCTCAGGTACCAGGCACAGTGTTCAGTAGCTGTGGTCCCTCCTGTCCTCGCTCCTGTGATGACCTGGCAGTGAGTGACACACGTGTTCCATGTGTCTATACACACAAATTATGACAATAATGTTTATTGTTATAAGCTAACATATTCATAGTGAGGATTTTTGCCGCTGCACCTGTTGTTCGTGATGATTATATGCTTTAAGCACTATAGTATACACTATACACTACATTTATCAGTATCCTTCTTAAATCCTGAATGCTGATTGGCTAGAAATATTTGTATACAGTATGAGACCATATAGTACACCACACATATTAAGTCAAATCAATGTTTCCTGTTTTAATAGCATTGGTAAAAGGTTATAATTATAGGCGGAGTTTGGGGGGCAGAAAACTCCGCGTATGGTTATAATAGTGATGAGGCATCTCGGGTGGTGTTGCTAATATATCATGGCTAAAAGCTCTATGTGTCGTGCCTGAGAACAGCACCTATCCATGGTGTATTTACCATATAACTCCCCCCGCATGCCTTAGTGCTTAATGAAATTCTAACAGTATATCCTATATTATCTATCAACAGTATGTGGTTTGACTCCTTCATGCAACAGTAATTTTGTTACTGTTGTGATGATTTTGACAACACTGACTGACTGTTACCTGTCCTGTGTAGCACTGTGAGTGGCGCTGCGAGGCTGGGTGTTACTGCACTGAGGGGAAGGTGCTATCCGCCAACGGGACCTCCTGCGTTAGCAGAGAGGAGTGCCCTTGCCTGGACATCAACGCAGGACTGAGGGTCCCCCCTGGAGAGAACACCACGGCCCCAGACAGCTGTAATCACTGGTGAGCGGTGGAGAGACTGTAGAAATGTTGCAATGCTTGTTTGTTAATGAAGAATGATGATTACCGGTCTGATGGTGGTAGTCTGGCACTATGCTATGATGATCGATATCGATGAGAATATCTGAAATAGTACCTCTTCAAAGAGTATTTCAAACACATCTCAGTGTTATTTCTCTGCAAAGAAGAGACAAACGATGTACATCAAACAGCTACGGTAACTAGCTTCATATGAATGTTTTACATTCAAGTCGCTCAGGACAAGAGCGGATGCTAAATGAGAAAGAGGTAAAATTAGATGCTAAAATAATTAGTGGTGTGTCTGTGTATTTGAATGTTTTCTGTTGTTGATGTGAGCTCTGTTTCAGTATCTGCGAGGCAGGAAGGCTGAATTGCACCACGGACCCCTGCCCAGGTGAGTGATAGTCTGAATACCCTGTCATGTGGAACTCACCTAAAACACACTACATGTCTGGACTAAGCCGAGACTCTCTTTGGTGGACAGTGCCTGGTGGCTGGTGTGACTGGTCCAGCTGGACCCCCTGTTCCAAGACGTGTGGAGCAGAGTCGGTGTCCCGGTACCGAAGCTGTGGCTGCCCAGAGCCCAGGGCAGGAGGTCCCCGCTGCCAGGGGGAACAGGAAGTACATGGGGGTGTTGGGGTTCAGATCCAGAGGCAACCTTGTCCTGTGGTCACCTTCTGCCCAGGTAACACCTTAGTGATCTCCAGTCTCTTTCTCACTATCTTTCCTTAATAATAACAATAAAAACTTAACAAAATAAAGAATTTGAAAATGTCTTCCTTCCTCTTTCTCTCTTTGATTCTCTCTGTCTTTACATTTGACATGTTTAGTAATTTAGCTAATTCAGACTTACAGTACGTACAGAGACCCCTGAAGTAACTTAGGGTACAGTGCCTTGCTCAAGGGCACATCAACATTTGCATTACGTCCTTCCGATTACAGTCCTGAACCCCTGAGCCACTTGCCATCTTTCTTTCCATCAGTTAATGGTTCATGGAGTTTGTGGTCGGGATGGTCAGAATGCGACGGCTGCGAGGGAGTTTCAGTGAGGACCAGGGGATGTAATAGCCCACCAGCCAGGTTCGGGGGTCTGCCCTGCCACGGGGAGAGCCGACAGAGACGCGGGTGCCATGACAACATCACCATATGCTCAGGTCAGCAGATAAAATTCTGGGTAACATTAGAGACTATGAAGATATTTCTCTCTCTGTTTTCTCTTTATACACTATCTGGCCAAAAGTATGTGTTTTGTAGACACACCTATTAAGTATTGAGTTCAGATGTTTCAGCCATACCCATTGCTCACAGCTGCAGGAAATCCAGCACATAACAAATCTCTACAGACCAATAACACCTCCACAGCCTGGATCTAATTACCATTGTGTGTATATACAGTATACTTCCTTTCCCCAGTGTTTCTTGTGCATTTCTGTTCTATGTACAGTGTCTGAGAGCTACATGAACCAGAGGTTTTTCCTGGTGGATTTATTATCCAGGCGATGGCTGAATGTTTAATGCATTTCTAATAGATATTTCATTCCAGGCAGTTGCATGTTACCCCTACTAAGTGCTATTGAGACTTTAGGCATTCAACCTTTGTGGTTTATTTAGGTTTCCTAAATAAAAAAGGACCACTGTACTTCAAGTGTCTCCTGTACCTGACTCCCCACAGACAAACAGTACATGACCAACGTTGGCAGTGTACAGTGGGTCGTACTGAAGAGCTCAGTGACTGTAAATGTCTTAGAATGCCACATTTGCTACATGTCAGAGTAAAGTGCACCACTGGACACTGGAGCAGTGAAAATGTGTTCTCTGGAGTGATGAATCACCCTTCACTATCTGACAGTCTGATGGATGAATCTGGGTGTGATGGATGCCAGGAAAATGCTTCCTAATAGAATGCATTGTGCTAACTGTAAAGTTGGGTGGTGAAAGAGTAATGATCTGGGGCTATTTTTCAGGGTTTGGGCTAGGCCTCTTAATTCCAGTAGAGGGTTATCTTAATGCTACAGGAAACAAAGACATTTCAGACAATTAGGTCCAGTTTGGGGAAGGCCATTTCCTGTGCACAAAGCGATGTTCAAGACATAGTTTAATGAGAATGGTGTGGAGGAACTCTGCACAGAGCCCTGACCTCAATGACATACAACAACTTTTGGATGAATTAGATCTGTGATTGCGAGCAAGGCCTTCTTGTCCAACAGTAGTGCCTGACCTCACAAATGCCTTTGTGGCTGAATGGGCTCAAATTCCTTCAGTGTTAGTCCCTCTGTTGGTAAAATCACCTAGATTTTAATGTGGTTGTATCTTAGTCTTTTTGCAGGGTAATTTGTCTATACGTATATATGCTCATATTCAGTAGTAGGTTGTGTACTGAAATTTTACCCATGATGCTCCTCAGACTGTGGCGGAGGGCAGGTGGCCTGGCCTTGTGGGAAGCCCTGTCCACGCTCCTGCTCTGATCTCCATGGCGACACAGACTGTGTGGACACGGTGGAGTGCAGGATGGCCTGCGGTTGCCCCGGCGATCAGGTGTTACAGGATGGCCAGTGTGTGGCGAGGGAGGAATGCAGCTGTAAATATCACAACAGCACTAGCGGTGAGACCATGGAGAACAGCTCCTTTGATGTCACACAACTTGTTGAAATGAATTAACAATGACTTGTAGACTATTTTACTGAGGACCAACTCTTCATAGAAATCACAACAACAATCACATACTATCTTTCTCTCACCTCTCTTCCTCTTGTTTCCTCTTGTTTCATTCTCTCTCTCTCTCTCTCTCTCTCTCTCTTTTCCAGGTGGGCTGGACTCCAGTAACACTTCATGGGTGTGGCCTGGTAGATCAGATTGGCAGTTTGCCAGTCCAGGCGAGGTCATCATCAGTGACTGTAAAAACTGGTAGGGGTCCTGTAGTCTCATTATCTAGCACGGTGTGAATAAAGGCTTCAGATAGTTTTCACAGTGGTGATTATGTCCTTTACACCCCAGCACCTGTGAGGCCGGCGTTCTCCACTGTCAATCAGTCCCCGGTTGCCATGTTGATGGTGGCTGGAGCCAATGGGGAGGTTGGTCAGATTGCTCAGCTCACTGCGGGGGTGGAGTCATGCTGCGTGTGCGTCTGTGTGATAACCCCACCCCTCAGAGTGGGGGGAGGGGCTGTGCAGGCCCGGCTGAACAACAGAGAGAGTGCAACACTGACACCTGCACAGGTAAACTGGAACACAGTGATAACATGAACTACTGTAGAATATTCCTGAACCAAATGCTAACATTAACCAATAGTATATTGCTGGACAGTAATACCCACTACTACCAGACTTCCACACTACCTAATGTCCCCACTGCTGTCCCTCTCCATCCAGACTCTGGTCACTGGCTGTCTTGGACGCCCTGGTCCATGTGCTCAGTGAGCTGTGGAGGTGGCGAACAGTCTCGTAGCCGTATCTGCAGCTCACCACCCTGCTCTGGCTTGAAGAGGCAGAGCAAGACCTGTAACACCCAGGTCTGCCTTGGTGAGTTCAGGGAGACAGAACTCTAGAAATGTTCCCATTTGCTTCAGTTGGTTGAACCATGTTATGTTTTAAACAAAATTAAATTTCAATTGGCCTTTGAACTGAGAACTGTTAGGTTTTTACATCATTAATATACATAAAATATCAGACATTCACCTTGCAGATTTTAAATCTACCAATACCTCACTAAACTTTGCTTAGAAAAATCTGGTTCACAATTCCTTTTTTTTACTAGAAATATTGAAAGAAACAAATAAAAAGTACTAACATATCATAAAGTGGTTAGAAAGTAGTGTGACTACACAAAAAATAACTGCAACACTTTATGTATGTTTATAACAGTGGCCCTTCAATCTGAAGTTAATGGGGGAGATTATTCCAACAGTCTTGGTCTACGAAATCAAAAAAACTGCTACTGTAGCTCAAACCAGCCTGCCTATGCGTTTGGATGTTTGTGCACACATATAATGAGCAATTAACTCTGGGCTGTTAGAGTATAATGCAGGCAGCGTAGTATTGTGAATCCTCACTTGTAAGGTGACCTTTGACTTTTCCCAAACCAATCAGCAGTTTACTTTTCTCAGTTTACTGTCATGTCTGCTAAGACTGGTTAGTTTGCTACTGGCACCCACTCAGAGAATCCTCATTACTGTCGAGCCTGTGTACTGTACCTGAAGATGAGCTTTCTGGGTAATGAAGAAAGGTTCACTGTAGCCCCAGGTAAGAAGAGACCGAGTACCACGTGTTGTGACATCACATTACTTTTAACTGGTTATATTGCTTAAATCTATTGTATGCTGACAGTTGGTTGACATTAAACCTATAAAGTCAGCAATTATGTCCACCTGCCTAATATTGTGTAGATCCCCCTTTTGCTGCCAAAACAGCCCTGACCCTTTGAGGCATGGACCACACCAGACCCCTGAAGGTGTGCTGTTTTATCTGGCACCAAGACTTTAGCAGCAGATCCTTTAAATCCTGTAAGTTGCGAAGTGGGGCCTCCTTGGATCGAACTTGTTTGTCCAGCACATTCCACATACAGTATGCTCGATTTTATTGAGATCAGCCGGTAGCACATCCTGGTACCATGTGTTACCCAGTTAAGTGATGCACCCGGCCATCCATGTACTATAAATGAAAACGTGATTGATCAGACCAGGCCACCTTCTTCCATTGCTCCGTGGTCCAGTTCTGATGCTCACGTGCCCATTGTAGGTGCTTTCGACGGTGAGCAGGGGTCAGCATGGGCATCCTGACTGGGCTGCGGCTATACAGCCCCATAACCAACAAACTGTGATGCATTGTGTTCTGAAACCTTTCTGTCAGAAACAGAATTAACTGTTTCAGCTTTTTTAGCTACAGTAGCTTGTTAATCTTTCCTGCTTCTAACACAACAACTTTGAGGAAAGAAACATTCTTTCCTCAAGGTTGTTGTGTTAGAAGCAGGAAAAATGTTGCTGCCAAATATATCCCACACGCTCACAGGCGCCATGATAACAAGATTATCAGTGTTATTCACTTCACCTGTCATAATGTTATGGCTGATTGGTGTACTGTATGTATTCCAATTACCTGTAGATACACAATTAAACACCAAGAAGATCTGGTTTCTCAAAATGATTATTAAGAGAAGTAGTTATATTATGCCTTTCAAATTTTGGAAGACTTTTTTACCAGTGTTACGGGGAAATGTGGACGTCTTGGGAATGTTTTCTGGATTTTTGCAAACTTAATGGGGATGTAAGTTTCAGAACAGATCAGGGAGCACGCAGCAACCAATCTGATCGGCCTCCTCTCTTAAAATATAAATACCTACTCAAGCCAAAACAAGCTCCCTGAGTTATACTTCCTTTTTGTGTTCACTCATTCCCCACCCACAGCTAGTAAAGGTCATTGGCTTTGTCATCAATGGTGTCCTACTCCCTTAGCAGTGACCTACATTTAACCATGGTTCATCGGTTTCTTGTACAAAGTAGTGCACTTCTAAATAAGCCATAGGATGCCATTCAGATGCAGTCCATCACTAACATGAGTAGCATGTGGTGCCAGAGTGAAGGTTCACTACAGAGTAGTGCCAGGTTCTGATTCAAAGTGAAATAGTCTGGTAACAGCAGTCATAATCTTTCAGTCTGGCTTTCTCTTCTTTCTATCTATGGGTCTATTTTAGGGGTTCTGTGTGTCGTTAGTATGAGTTATACTCATTTGAGAAACAACCATCTCTTCTTCCACCTTACATTTAATCAGTGTCAATCTGTCAAATGTAGAAATAATTTGCTGTCTGGAAAAATAGGAAATGTTCTTCCACGTGTACTTTGATTTTGATACTTTCTATAGGATCAACTCAGTGCAGCACTAGGAGTAGTGTAACTGGGAAGTAGTTGTAGTACAGTAGGAGTGGTAGTGGTTGTGGTAGCACTAGTGGTAGTATTAGTAGTGGTGGTAGAGTTAATGGTAGAGGTAGAGGTAGAGGTAGAGGTAGAGGTAGTGGTAGTGGTAGAGGTAGTGGTAGTGGTAGTGGTAGAGGTAGAGGTAGAGGTAGTGGTAGTGGTAGAG
>JACXGM010036500.1:0-11365 GCA_016801145.1 Umbra pygmaea
CACACAGCACCTGAGTAAAACACACAGCACCTGAGTAAAACACACAGCACCTGAGTAAAACACACAGCACCTGAGTAAAACACACAGCACCTGAGTAAAACACACAGCACCTGAGTAAAACACACAGCACCTGAGTAAAACACACAGCACCTGAGTAGACAGAATGGATGTACTACTAGGGGAACAGAGCATGAAGTTTTAACTGAGTACCTGAACCGTGCCCTCAGTCTCCACGAACCAGCGGCGCAGCATCGACTGGATGTGTCCATCACTCAGCTCTGGGTTGGCCTGCAGTACCTCAGCCTTCACCACCCCCTCCAGCAGAAGGCGCCGCAGACGCCAGTAGAAGAAGCTCCGCACATCTTTCCAGTCCAAAATATCCTGCATGCAACCAGCAAATTCATAGTAAGGAACACAGAGGCTCCTGTCACATGGCAGGTACAAGGAACAACTTCAGGCTTCACGCATGGATCTCCTACCTCTCCGTGCACCCCTTTTGTCCTCAGTACATTTGAATTGATCTCTCCAAGGTAAAGCTAGGCACTTAGACTACCATACATGCAGATGTTTTGAAAGGCGGCGAGGAAGGTGGGTTCTGACCGTGATGGCCCCCTTCTCCTGCATCCTTCCAGGGGTGTCGTGGAGGTCCACGAACTGCACTGCCACCTGGTGGTAGATAGGGAGTAGGAACTCCTCTCTGGCCCTCAGCTTGGCCTCCAGGTCCAGCCTCTGTCTGTCTGTCAGGTCCGGGGTAACTAGCCAATCAGGAGGGCAGATCAGCCAGCGTCTTAATGTTTGTGTTCATTTGGACTCGGCACCAACATAACCGTCAAAACGTTTTACAATGGAATGAGGATCCAGTTGTTTCAGAAGAGTAAACCACATACATGACACAGTGGTTTCAGAGGTTAGTGAACCCTTGTGACTATAGACATGGTACATTTTTTATAAATGTTATAATAAAAGAAGACATGAGGTCTATAGTACGTAAGACGTGGGACAGTATGTAATGCTGTAAGAGTTTACCAAGCTGTTCAGTCAGACCAGCGTAGACAGAGTCGATTCGGCACATGGTCTTCAACAGATCCTTCTTGCGATACTTGATTTCTACAGAACCTTCTGCCTCGAGGACCCCACCCCTGGACCGGAAGAGGACAGGAAAAAGTAGAGCTCAAACCAATGACTTCTCTCCTTGGCTAATATACTACTTTATCAACATTGAAGATAAGGAAAGACAACGATTTATTTTGTCATTTTTATCAACATTTTACAAGACTGTGTCAGTTTGCTTAGACCCCTCCAAATGCAATCAATAGACATTCAACTTAAATAATGGCTCAATAAAGGTTTATCAAGTGAGTCAAAAAATATCCTATTCTACTACAGACTTGAGTTGAGCGTGACAGTTCCTCTATCTACAATTGTAAACCTCTGACCTGCTCTCCCGGTCTGCGTAGAGCTCCATACAGAGAGGGTTTATGGTGGGGTCGATCACCACCCAGGACCCCCCTCTTAGCTCTGCATGTGGAGGGATGTATATAAACACCGGCTGCCGGAACTCCCGCAGACCATCTACGATGTAGGCACCGAACTTCAGCACCTGGTCATACATGTCTTAAAGAAATGTACAGAGAAATAAACACTGGTAAGAACAATTTCAATTTTATTTACAAATGCCGGGGTGTTTTCATGGCAGGGACTCTACCGGTTGGCACCAGAGAAGTGTTAAAAATATATTTATCAAAACTTTTGATAACTGCTTTAAGCTGGTTGGAAAACAAAATAGGAATCTAGTAATAGGAATAAGACTTTTCTGTTATTCTGTGTAAAAGTAATGCTCCATTAAGCACAGACTAGTTTCTGCTCTGGTTTTACATAGTGGGTCAGTCAGTACCCTTCATCCCGCCGGAGAAACCTCTCCAGTTAGCAAACACCATCAGAGGCAGACGCTCGCGATTGAAGTCACGGATGGCCTGAGCTGTCTTGAAGGCAGAGTCTGGGAACCACACCTGGCCAGCCTGTTGAACCAGCTAAGAGGGAGGAGAGAGAGAGAGGAGTTACTCTGACGCAGGTGTCGTGCGAGTCTGTTACCGTGTCTGATCACGTTTCCTTTTCTAAATGGTCAAACGCTCTGGCCGTGAATAAGTCCTGGGGTGCTGACACGTCTCATTGGCATATGATATAAGCGGGTTTGTTAAGTAACAGATAATTGAAGCCTACACTACGCCCCTCACCTGGGCCTCGGAGTCCAGGTTTGCCGGGTCGGCTGGGATAGCCACTTCAACTGTACGCGTTTCCACGGCGATCACACCGATGGGAATACCTCCTAACCTGGGGTGTTAATTGGTTCAACATATTAACAAACCCTGCAAGGATACTGCTTTACAAGTGGTACACCATTAAGAGCAATAATGCCATGTAATAACATTTCAAATGTCAGGTCTCTGTGTGTATCAACAGTTAACATACGTAACGAGACTAATAAGTCAGCATCATAATCAACATAATTGCACCATGATGCAGTGTATTCCATCCTTAGTAAGCGTTTCTACAGGATTACAGGTGTCTCTTGCCTGTAGACACACTCACCTGGCTCTGCCCACTACGACAGTCTGCGCCCAGGAGCCCAACACCTCCATGAATGATCCATGGTCGCAGAACCCCGTCTGCCAGCCTCCTCTTACAGCTGTGCACACACACAATAAGAGTTCATGTGAAAGGCTTATTCTGAGCGCCCATTCATTACAGCTGTACATGGACTCAAAACAATAGGGCAATATGAAAGTGTGGTTGAAATAGAGCCTGGGCGGAGCTAAGAGGCTTGGGTATGCAGCAGCGTCTCACTAGGGTGGGGCCTCCCAGCAAGCATCCAGCGGGGGTCATAAGGGGCCTTGGTGGGTGTGAATTCAATCTCCCTGTCCACTGGGTCTGTGGGTGGGATCATCGGAAGGGGGGAGTGCTTGTCCTGAAACCAGAAAACCGAACCGGGGTCAGATGTATCCATTTCACCTTAACAAATAGTAATAAAAGGACAGAACAGACCTGATCCCAAATCAGCCCCTCTGGGAAGCATTCTGACTGATCAGAGCTAAGGAGATCTACCTTCGGCATGTAGGAGAGCCACTGCAGGATGGTGAAAACCCCCTCAAAGTCATCCGGCACAGTGGTGTGAGTAACTCCGTTGTTGTACATGATCTGGACTCCTCCCAGCTGATTGTTGGATGTGTAGACCTCACGGCCCAGAACCTGCAATCAACCGCCTGGCAGTCAGTATGGTAACTAAACGGTCCACGAGAAGTCAAAACACTTGCGGTAGTTAGATACCTTGTTGAGAGCTCCAGCGCCAGTCAGGATGATGTGGGAATTCTCTACTTGGATGACCCTTTGGCCTAAACGCACCAGGTAGGCCCCGATCCCAATGGCACGGCACGTCACCTGCAGAAACCAGGACACAACACTCTAAACATACGCCACATGGCATGGTTGGACTAGGGTTAAACACACACAGAGAGAGTGAGTGAGTGTGTGTGTGTGTGTGTGTGTGTGTGTGTGTTTTCGTCTGAATCGTGTGCGTGTTTTAGTCTGAATTGTGTGTGTTTTCATCTGAATCGTGTGCGTTTGTCTGAATCGTGTGCGTTTGTCTGAATCGTGTGCGTTTGTCTGAATCGTGTGCGTTTATCTGAATCGTGTGCGTTGGGGTGATCTAAAGTGTCCTCCTGACCATGCTGATGGTAATGATCTCATCGTAGGCCTGGGACGTCTCCCCAGCGATGGTCCCTGATCCTCTCAGGTTCTCCACCCCGAGACCATTCACGGTCCCAATGATGTCTGTGATGATGTACCTGCGTTAAAGAGAGACAGTCAGACAGCGGGTTAACGAGAGACAGTCAGACAGCGGGTTAACGAGAGACAGTCAGACAGCGGGTTAACGAGAGACAGTCAGACGACAGGTTTAGTTAAAGACATGCAGTCAGACAGTATCTGGGTTAACTAACCTTAGCTGTGCTAGCTGATTAAGAAACGTCTAGCTCCAAGTAAAGGATGTATGTGCATTCTACCTGGACTCTCCACCTTCCTCTACATGGTGGCAGTGAACAGCGTTGGTGGAGCTAATTCGGGTGTAGTCCTGAGGTGTCAGATACAGATACTTGAAACCCTGTAAGTGGAGATAACAAACTTCGTTTAGTTCCAAGAATGTCAGCTCAATCATTGCTTCCCTCCTAAGCCCCTCCCAACTCGTCCCTGTTTGTTTACTCCTTTTAAGCAAGATGACGATTGGAATGGTGTACTGAACCCCAGTCGACATTCAAGGAGCATATTTAATAGGCTGGTAAAGATGTCCTATGGTGCAGTGGCTTTAGTCGAGTGGTGACGCTCCTGTGATGGGACCACAGGCTCTGCACCCAAGGACATTTCTACAAGCCTACTGAAGGCCACGCATTAGGTGGCCTGATCAACCCAATAGTCCTGGTAAAATGGTATCGTATAGCAGTGATGGCACAGTATGTAGTGACCACTGGGATGAGTGACCTTGTAAGGGTCCTTCGGGTCGAACCAAGCCACGTGAAACATGTTCCGTATCTCCTCGGCCAGGCCAATGCGAGCCCCGCTGTTGGCTGCAATGTAGATGCGTGGAATGCCCTCGGCCCGGGCCAACTCTGAAGCCCGCAGGAACAACTGGTCCTCCTGGGGCCCAAATGAGCCGATCATGTATGTGATGTCGTTGCAGATGACAATTATGTCGCGGCCCATAGGGTACTCCGGTGTCTTCATCCGCATTCGAAAGGCGACCATTCCCACCTGAGAGAAAGGGACAAAAGCGGAGACATGGTTCCGACAGGGACCACCTGAGGGGCCTGCTAATCTTGTTAATTCTAGAAAATGTTGTCGATCCTTCCAGGCCATTTGAACAAGCAGTGTTTTACCTCGTTGTCTCCGGGCAAGCGGTTCATCTGCACCAGTCGGTCCTGTGGATCCAGGACCAGCTCTGTGCAGATCAGCACGTCATTAGGGCAACTCTCACCCGGCCCCCATAGCTTGAACAGGGCCTAGGAGATGCAACAGAGCGGAGTTAAAAACCAAAATACTCACACAATAAAACCACAGGAAGTATCAGGTGTCGAAAAGCATCTCACATCAGTAAAATTATTTTGTGACAACTGCTGATGGCAAATCGACTTTCTAAAATAAATGTGATTGCTTGACTGATTGATTGATTTGTGCTCAGAGTGAGAGTGCGAGGCAGTCAGCCCACCTGACGGAACATCTCTGGAAAGTCGTAGACATAGGTGGTCCCCAGGGTCTGGGCCTGGAAGCGTTTGGACTGCAGGAGGTCCTTGGTGACATACGGGTGGTTGATGATCATACCGTGCAGAGGGCCCTGCTTATCACCGTACGACTCGAACATGATCTGGAGGTCAGAGGGGAGGCCGGGTCAAAGGTCAGATGCAGCTCATTGTTTGAAACTTAAAAACAGAAGGACGTGCTAATAAATGACTTCACAAAACATCTATGTGGTGTTTATAAATCTCCCTAGCTGTGCTTTAATCTGAGTGACAAATTCCGGTGACTCAGGGCAGCCAGGGAGCCAATTCCAGCCTGATTATAGTGCCAACCAATATCAAGCTACCTGTCTGGTTGCTGGGTCAGTGACCTCCTTGTACAGGCTGATGTCCAGGTAGTATCCAGACTCGTTAGTGAGGAAGAGGCGGACCGGGATGGCGATCCCAGTGGGGGTGACCCGGATGTTGATCTTCAGCTCGGCCTGCAGCACCCGGAGCTTCCACAGCCTGCTGCCGTAACGCATTACCATGGAGCGCACAGACTCCTCGATCTGAAGAGGAAATACAGGACTTATATCACAGTCGATACAAGTCGACACAGTCTATTTCAGTAGATGTTCGGTTCTGGTTCAGTAGCCCCACTGGAGAAAAGGGTTCTGCATTGTGCTTTCGAACAATACGATTTATGGGGTGTGGTATATGACCAATATACCAGCGCTAACAATGTCCTCAGGCACAACAGAGTGCATGGTTCCAAAACTTTAAGTCTAAAGTTATTTGCTGGATTGAATTATGGATTGTCATCAAACACAGTTAAGCACACGGATGTGCCGCAGACCTTGGATGGGTCCATGATGACGGTGGGGACAAAGTTAAGGAAGATGTGGTTGCAGTCAGTTCGCACGTTCGTGTTGCTGAAGGCCACCTCCAGCTCATCCATGGCCTCCAGGAGGAGACGCTCACCTTCATTCTGCAAGTACTCAAATGACGCTTCCTGGACCAGAAAGAGAAGACCAAGAGTTCTGAGACAACAAAATGGGGGCCAGATCAAGTATTTTAAGCTGCTGTTTGGAAGAGACGTCGTTTCCAAGCTGTGCCATCTAGATAGACAAGCATTGTCACCACCCCCATGTACCTTTGTGATGAGGTCAGAGTGGCGAATGATAGCTCGGATGAAGAAGCGGTAGTCAGTGACCTCGGCGCCCTCTTGCACGCGGGCAGCACCCAGGTACAGGTGCATCTTGTGGTAGGCACATGGCACAGCTGTCAGGTGAAAGTTGCGCATGCGGTTCAGCTCCAACTGGAAGGCCAGAGCGGGTTCCAGGTTTCTGTAGATACAGTCCTCCTGGAACTGAAAAAGGCAAACAGTCAAGTGGTGTTTTAACATTGCTCAGGTCAAATGTCTGGTTATTCTGAGAACTAGTTTTTGCTAGTAGAACTAGTGTATATACATATACTTGTTTTTTTTACCCCGTCTCTGGCTCTGAAAGTGAAGAACTTGGGAAATTCTCTCTAGTAAAAATAAAAAAGAGGACGATAAAATTAGTCTGGATGATTTTCATTATGATTCAAGCAGAAACAATGTGCAGAAACAGGGACCACTGGAACACACCTTTATATTTTCTAAGGCTAAATATTTTGCTGCAAACTACCCTAAAGGATATGACCCTGTTTTTACTAATCAAATAATATCCATGATTTGGGTCACTTAATCCAAATTCAATTCAAATCCAATTTATCTCCAATGAAATGGATTGGATATAAATTGTCATCGTACTTCATTAATTAACTGGTTTTGACCTTACAAATGTAGAATGTAAAATAAAAAACAAGTTTATTATTAATTTAGTGAGTAAACAGAATGTTAAATGAAATAGTAAGATAAATAATAAAAAGTGACAGTAATAATAAAGTTTGACCTTCAACAGCAAAGGAAATTTCAAATGGTCTCGTAGAAATGTCTTACCCTCTGTGCGACTAAAAATGTGATTCTTCGAATGCCGTGCTCAAAAAGGAAAGCTTTCTGAAATAAGAAATTATGGTATTAAGTATAACACTAGTGAAACACTCATTAGGCACACTGAGATAGAAAGGATGAATAAATCTAATCTTCACTTGAGTGTTAAATTAATCAAGCCTCTGTTCGAGTGGCTGACCTTAGACTGGGCAAAGGTGGCAAAGGCGGCAACCAAGGCGTCGTCATCCTCCGTGTCTGCCGACTTGATTGACACGTTGATGATGTGGATCGGGTTGTCCGTCATGTTCTGCAGAAGCACAGGATGAAATCACATGGCATATTAGCAGTGCCAGCCCAAGCCTTTTGGGGGCCCTAAGCAGAATTTGATTTGGGGGCCCCCTCCTACCACGCAGAGTTACCTGTGCACTCGATTGGCCCCAAGCAGCCGCTTATTTCGCTTATGGCTCAGGCCGGCCCTGCATATTAGTGAGACATTCCATCGAATTACATCTGTGATGTTGGCTAATGTCATTATTATTCTCAAAACAATTAAGGGTACAGGCAATCACAGTAAAGCACAAGTCAGTTACTTAAACATCAGGGATTTCAATCTGTTCAGTTAGGAATTATTGTGATTGTGAATCAATGTCACCTGTTTTGGTGCAAATGAAAGTGACTTAAGGTGCACTAGAGGAAACGGCAAGACAACCCCCAAAAAGGGAATGGTTTTGCAGGTGGTGCCCACAGGCAATTGCTCTCTCCTTATCCTTCCTGACTGATTCATATCTAGTTTCGCTTTTTGCTAATGTCATTGTCAATATTGGTAGCATGAGGCGGTACCTGCAGCCCATTCAGCTTGTACAGGTAGTCCAGCTCCTCCAGGATGACACATTCATACGTGCCGTCGCAAGAAGGTTTGCTGTGTCTCCCGGTAGAGTCTCAAGGGCATGGAAGAGAAACCAGGAGACGGGCCATTTCACGAGAGACCTGGACAGGGCAGTAGAAGGGCATCAACCCGGCAGCAGGACCGGTATCAGGACGAACACTGCCAGAGCCCTACAAAATGACCTCCAGTGGGCTACTGGTGTGCATGTTTATGACCAAACTGTCAGAAACAGACTCCACGGGGGTGGCATGAGGGACCAATGTCCTCTAGTGGGACCTGTGCTCACAGCCCAGCCCAGAGCAGCCCGATTGGCATTTGCCAGAAAACACCAGAAATGACAGGTCTGCAATTAGTGCCTCGTTCTCTTCACAGGTGAGAGCAGGTTCATACTGAGAACATGTGACGGGCGTAACAGAGTCTGGAGAGACAATGGTGGTCACTATGCTGTCTGCAACATCGTCCAGCATGACCGGTTTGGCGCTGGGTCAGATGGTCTGAGGAGGCATATCCTGGGAGGTTCGCACAGACCTCTACGTGCTAGTCAAAGGTACCCTGACTGCTGTTAGGGTACTGAGATGAAATCCTTAGACCCATCATAGATATGTTACATTGGTGCAGTGGGCCCTGGGTTCCTCCTGGTGCAGGACATTCCCGACCTCATGTGGCCAGAGTGCGTAGGCAGTTCCTGGATAATGAAGGCATTGATGCCATTGACTGATCCTTCCGTTCCCCAGACCTGAATCCAATTGAGAACCTCTGGGACGTTATGTATCGGTGCATCTGATGCCACCAAGTAGCACCACAGACTGTCCATCACACAGTCTGTATTGTACAGCGCCAAGCGACTGTATTCACCAACCATCTACCTCCTTGTATCGACATCTGTTGCACTACTTGTACAAATGCCTTATTGTTCGACCTGCACACTGTATTATTTATCGTACATTCACTGTTTTATTCTCTGTTTTGACTTTATTGTGCACTCCTTGTCTTGTAAATTTGTGTAACTTTTTGTTGTCTGTACCTCAACGCTTTATCTTGGCCAGGTCGCAGTCTCAAATGAGAAAATGTTCTCAACGTACCCACCTGGTTAAATAAAGGTTAAATAAAAAAATAAAATAAAAAACACTGATGCCCTGATCCACTCTCATCAAGAGCATGCCTAGACATTGTTGGGAGTGCATACAGGCATGTGGGGGCCATACACACACTACTTAGTCACCGTGATGAAATTCACACAAGTTGGAACAATCTGATGAACAATTAAAATTGTTTGATGCGAGTTTAAATCCAGGCCTCGATCAGTTGCAGATTTTGTTTTCCATTGACCATTGTTACATAATTTTGTTCAACGCAATACACGATCAAAAACTTTGGTCTTTAGTATATTTCGTTCACCTTTTCTGCCTATTGAGGTCTTTTATAGGTTTTTTCCATCCATATTAAATACTGAGGCTGGCTAATATTACAGCAGGCTCCAAAATTACTGGCACCACTGATTTGCAATGCACCAACAATACTGTAAAACCTATAAACAATACAATTATAGAGGAAAACTCAAAATACCAACATATGAGCAAATTTTTGCAAAACAATTTTTTAGCCCCTCCCATTTTAGTCCAGATGTGTAGTATATTGTTAATAGACCTCAACAGTCCCGCCCCTACTTCTAGAGAGCAGAGGTTCCGGTAGTAAATTTCCCATTCATTTTTCCCATAGACATCTAGAAAAATCTGTATATAAATATATATCTGGGTTTTAGATAATGCCTTAGGCTAACCAGCTACAACGTGACTCATAACCATACACAATATCATTTAGAGTGAAAAAAACAAACAGATAATCCAAGAAAAGTCAAAGGAACAACACTGTGTTGTTTTAAATATTGCCTAAAATCACAGAAGGCATCTTTAAATTAAAAGTACTCCAAATCAAGGTTTCATAATCAAAGGTTTCCCTTAAAGATTATTGTAAGTAACATCTACCAAAATTAAACCAAGAAGGAAATTCCACTTACTGTATTCTAAAAGAAACAAATTCAGCCATTACATCACTTCCTGTTCCATTAAAGTATACAAATGATGTAACAGGCATGCAATATCCCTTTGTCATCCAACAACATGAAGAAATCGAAAGAACTGACAGTTCAAAAGAGACAAATGGTGTTGTTAGACTTTCATAAATCTAGTAATAGCTACAAGAAGATCCACAAATGATTGAATATACCACTGAGCACTTTCTGGGCAATTATTAAAAAAATCTAAAGTCATGGAACAGTTGAAAACCTCACAGGTAGAGGATGTAAATGCATTTTTCCCTCCAGGATAGGGAGGAGGAGGTGAGGAAAGCCACAAAATCCCCAAGAATCACTGTGACAGAATTGCAGGTCTTGATTGCGTCTTGGGGTCACCAGGTTTCAAAAAGCACCGTCAGACACCACCTCCACAACCATGGCCTCTTTGGAAGGGTTGCCAGAAGAAAGCGCTTTCTGACCCCAAGACACAGATGCAAGTGCTTGGAGTTTGCCAAACATAATTTCAATTATGACTGGAGAAAGGTGCTCTGGTCACACGAGACCAAAATTGAACATTTGTCAGACACCGCGTCGGCATGTTTGGCACTGAAACAGAGATGCATATGTGTAGAGGGACCTCATACCCATGGTGAAATATGGTAGTGGGTCAGTGATGTTTTGGTGCTGTTTTTATTCCAGAGGTCCAGAGGCATTGGTCAAGATTGAAGGCCTAAAGAATTACAACAGTATCAGCCAATTTTGTCTGACAATCTGGTTGCCTCTGCCAGAAGGCTGGGACTTGGCCATAGATGAAACTTCAACAAGATAATGACCCAAAATATACCTCAAGATCCACACAGAAATGGTTCTGTGACAACAAAATCAATGTTCTGCCATGGCCATCTCAGTCGCCGGACCTCAATCCAATGAAAAACTAGTGTGCTGAGTTGAAGAGGGCAGTTAATAACCGCAAACCCAAGAATTTGAAGGGTCTTGAAAGGATCTGCATCGGGGTGTCCAAATGTGTTCCTTAAAGGAGTGTTCCACAGTAAATCAGTTTCATAGTATACCATTTACAAACGTTACCATAGATGATTTATGGCATATACACGTCTGTTTTTTTCAATATATCAGAGAAAAGCCGATAGTATATTTCAGTTCCTTTCGCATCCACTGGGGGGCTTCTGTATCTGTCTAAACTTGAGTTACCACAACTCCCAGAATTC
>JACXGM010036501.1:0-11365 GCA_016801145.1 Umbra pygmaea
TCATCTTGTGACAAATTCACTGTGTAAATTTATTCTAAATAAATTATAGATTTCCAAGAAATTCAAAGTCTTTCCTTTTCAAAAATATCAATCATATGTTTCTGCTTGCTTCATGTCCAGTGTAACAAGAAGTTAACTTTGGGTATGTTTTTTTGTCAGAATTTCACAATCAGACCCCGATCCCTAAGAGGTTAAAACATCTCTGTTTCAAAAGGAAGACAATCTTTGACGTTACGAACATTGGTTAGACACAGTTCAGAGTCGTTCAGAGGTCCAGAACCCGTGATGCATACACAAAAGGCTTTGTTTTTTTCCGGATACATTCGACAATTTTGTGGCCCTGAACTTGTTTTTTTATATAACAACATGGATTTTACCTGGAAAAACTTTGCTCTGCCATTACTGGGACTCTTTGACCAAAAAGAAAGATTTTCGACTGTAAGTACTATATATTTTTGTAGATAATATTATTTTCTCAATGTGATTTGCTATATATTGCAAGTTAGATGGCATGCCCTTAACATTTTTACTCAACGTTTTGAATTTTATAGCTATACTAAAACAGAGACATTTGCTAAATTCCCAAGGTTTTAAGCTTTAAAAAGATATGGGACATGTATATATAACTAACTAAAATAATGCATTTGTGAGCTTTTTAATTTTAATCCACATTTTATTTTCTATGAGGCGAAAAAAAGAATGATATTGTTTACTAGGCACATACCTCACATTATGCTGTGTTATGGTTGTTATAGCTATAGCTGTTATAGCTAACAGAGACATCTGCTAGATTCCTGACTTTTTAAGCTTTGTAAAGATATAAGACATGTATATATATCCTAAAAGATGAGGTTGCTAGCCATGTTTCTATTCGACATTCCATTTTATTTGAGGCGCATGTGTACAAGGCACGTAGCTAACATTATGAGGTGAAATTATAATTTTTGTTATAGTCACTGTAAAATGGAGACTTTTGCTACATTCCCGAGTGTCTTAAGCATTCTGTAGATATATGACATGTATATATATCCTAAATATTGGACTTGTGAACTGTGATTCTAGTCCAGTTCTTTTTTGGGGGAAAATATCCCACTGGCGGAATACTGATCCTTAAGAGGTTAATAGCATAATCAAGTGTCCCAGTATAATAAACCCTAGTGTCCAGAAGGTGGTGCCAACATCCCATGAATCAACTCAAAAAATTATTTAAACACCAAATCAAAATAGTCAATCAATACATAAATAAATCAAAACAAAATTTAATATAGTTCAGTTTTATGCCACAAAATCACTATCAGTTCCTAGGATGTCGTGACAGTCTACTTCTAAGCAACTATGTTTAACTCATATCTAAATTCATAACATGGAGGGATGTAATTATGAAAGTGTTTTTATAATGTATTTGTTGAAACAGCGAGAAATATATGGTGACAGTCGGCATTCTTGCCTCATTTATCTTTCAATCGTATTTTCATGTGACCCACCTATATCTACCCAAATTTTTTTTTTACATTTGATGAAAGTACAGATGCAGTGCTTTGAAGTGGTACATCATACACTGAAATAGAAGGAACATTTGGAAAGCTATGATGCTTCAAATGTTGACAGACTTGGAATTGGAGTACTGAGAAATCTCAACCCAAAAGGACCCATTTGTTCATGCCCATTCAAGATCATTCACACCCTCCTAAGCCTTATGCTAGATTCACACCAAGCACGGCAAAACAATCACTGTACGGCACCGTCATGCAGACACACTTGTACACTGCAATCAACATCCTAATCAATCTTCTGCATCTTCAAGATGGAGGACAACATTGCATACCTCTGTCCTCCTCCAGCAAGGCGACTGACAGGAGCTTTTTCAGTCTAGTATTCATTGACAATAGTTTGTGTGACAGAATCTATCTACTGAGCTGTTAGCTATTGGTACTTTAACTTCTGGTCCCGGTGCCGTATGGCAAAGCACTGCACAAGTTGGATAATTTTGACTCTTGCAACACACCTGCCGCAACACATCCACATTTTGCTGGATGCAGTAGATTTGCCAGATCCGGTATAGGTGCACATTGTTTCCTTTTAAAATGAATGGACATCCGCCACAACGCAACCAGTTTGCTGTACCAATCCAGCATTAGACCCACCCATCTTTGGCATGGAATTACAGTCACTGGCTAACTGTCTATCATTATGATGCATGGCTTTTCATTCAACTTTTGGCTGGTCGGCAAACGTAAGTCAGAGCTGACAAGTTTGACAGACAGGACAAGCAACCAATCAGGGTAATTTCTGGATATGCACTTTGTTTCTATCAATCAATCAATCAAAATTATTTATAAAGCCCTTTTTACAACAGCAGTTGTCACAAAGTGCTTTGACAGACACCCGGCCTGAGACCCCCAAAAGCAAGCAACACAAGTGATGCACAGTGGCTAGGAAAAACTCCCTAGTAGGAGGGACCTAGGAAGAAATCTATAGAGAGGCCAGACTCAAGGGGGTGGCCAGTCCTCTTCTGGCTGTACCGGGTGGGGGATCTGAAGGTACACAGCCCATTGTGATAAGGTCAATCAGTGTTCAATTATTGTCCAGCAATTAAGATATGATGGGTGGACTGTGACCATAGTCTTTATGTAGCATCAATACAGTTTGGTGGTCTTGCGAAGGAAGACTGTGAAGCCGCCTGGAGATTCAAGCTGACATCATCGGGTGAAAACGGGATCATCAACCGCAGTGACATGGGATCCAGCACAGCAACGGGCCGGGCACAGGAAAGGGACAGGAAGGAGTCATCAGGCCACATGGTCCTGTCACATGTTCCTAGAGTCCTCCTAGGATGAACATGACATCAGAAACATTAGAGTGGGCATACCTTGGGTCCAGTACCTTGACACAGCTCTGACCCCAAAATGAATATATAAAACCCTAGTCTCCGGCACATAAACTATTGCAGCATAACATCTGGGGCTGAGACGGGGGGGGGACAAGAGACGTGGTCCTGCACAAGGAGGCCTCGGGCAGGAGACAGGAATGCTTCCGACCCACCCACATTGCCAAGACCACACCTCAAAAGGGTCACCAGCTGACCGTAACCATCGCAGGGGTAGCATTGGAGTGAGGATATCCCAGTAGAGAGAGGGGAGCCTACCAGGCAAGCCAGCATGGGCAGTTCATTAACAGTGCCGCCGTTCTCTTTTAGCCAGACTACACTATACCATAGAACTTACTGAAGAGATGAGTCTTCAGCATAGATTTCAATGTTGAGACTGAGTCTGCATCTCTCACATGGGTTGGCAGATCATTCCACAGAATTGGAGCTCTATATGAGAAAGCCCTTCCACCAGCTGTTTGTTTACAAATTCTAGGAACAATGAGGCCGGCATCTTGTGAACGTAATGTACGTGTGGGTATGTATGGTTGCACCAAATCAGACAGATATGTAGGGGAAAGTCCATGTAGTGCTTTGTATGTTAATAGTAAAACTTTGAAATCAGCCCTAGCCTTAATGAGCAGCCAGTGTAGAGAGGCTAGAATTGGGGTAATGTGTTCCGATTTTGCAGTTCTAGTCAGAATTCTGGTGGCTGTGTTAAGCACTAACTGAAGTTATTTTAGGGTTTTGTCTGGGTAGCCAGAATAGAGAGCATTACAATAATCCAATCGTGAGGTAACAAAGGTAAGGATTAACTTTTCAGCATCATTCTTTGACAGACAATTTCGAATTTTTGCAATGTTCCTGAGATGGAAAAAAGCTGCTCTTGAGATATTTTTTACATGTTCGTCAAGCGAGATATCTGGGTCCAGAGTAATACCAAGGTCTTTTACAGTTTTTTCTGATATGACTGTACAACCATCTACGTTTATTGCCAGATTTGACAGCAGGTATCTTTGTTTCTTGGGACCTAAAATAAGCATTTCTGTTTTTTCAGAGTTTAGATGTAAGTAATTTTCTGTCATCCAACTCTTTATATCAAAAACACAGGCTTCCAGGGTGTGCAGTTTTGGGGATTCTCCCTTTTTTACTGAAATGTACAGCTGTGCGGTCCCAAAACAGAACCTTGTAGAACGCCAAAGCATACCTTTGATTGTTTGGAGGACAGACCCTCCACAGATATAAATTGATATCTTTCTGATAGATAGGATCGGAACCATGCCAAAACATGTCCACGTAGCCCGATATAGGTTTCCAATCTGTCTAGAAGAATGTTGTGGTCAATGGTATCGAAGGCAGCACTCAGGTCCATAAGCACAAGAACAGAGGCACTGCTCTGGTCGGATGAAACTTGAAGGTCGTTTATCACCTTTACAAGTGCAGTCTCAGTACTATGATGGGGTCTAAACCCAGACTGGAGCTTTTCGTAAGTGTTATTTTTCTTCAGGAAAATTTGCTGGGCGACCACTTTTTCTAATATTTTTGAGAGAAATGGTAGATTTGAAATAGGCCGGTAGTTGTTTAGTCTTTCTGAATCAAGGTTAGGCTTTTTTAAGTGTGGCTTCACTACAGCCAATTTTAGGGAGTTTGGTACACACCCAGATACTAGAGAGCAATTTATTATTTTTAGCATATGCGAGCCAAGTCGAGGGAGTAACTCTTTTAGAAATTTAGTTGGACTAGGATCCAGTTGACAGCTGGAAGGCTTTGAAGCCTTTACTATTTTAGTGAAAGACTCAAAGGGATACAGGGTTAAAAAATTCCAGTGTCCTTCCTAAGCCAACATCCTGACTGTTCTGCACAATCTCAGGACATGTGAGTTTAGGGGATTCTTCTTACGGGAGGATTCTGTGATTTTTTTTCTAATAGTAATGATCTTTTTATCAAAAAAGCTAATGAATTCATTACTGTCGTCCTATATCATTTGTGGAATTCTGCTTTTTAGTTAACTTTGCAACTGTATCAAAAATACATTTTGGGTTATTTTTGTTCTCCTCAATTAGGTTGGAGAAATAGGCTGATCGGGCCGAAGTAAGTGCATTACGGTAATGCAGAGTGCTGTCATTCCAAGCTAGTCGAAATACTTCCAACTTGGTAGAACGCCATTTCCGCTCCAATCTTCTGGAGGCTTGCTTTAGGGTTCTGGTGTTCTCTATACCAGGGTGCAAGTTTCTTGTTACGGATATGTTTAGTTTTTAGTGGTGCAACTGCATTCAGTGTGTTACACAGGGTTAGGTGTAAATCTTCAATTAGATCATTCACAGATGTATCAACTGTGACATCATTGGTATGGTAGAATGTGTCAGGAAGGGCATCCAGGAACCTTTGGGTTGTTAGAGAATTTATATTACGGCTCTTAAAAGTCCCTGGTTGGGTTACAATTGGAGTTACTGATGTAACAGTAAATGTAATCAAATGGTGGTCTGAAATTCCTGGGTTAAGAGGATAAACACTGGGATCTACAACATCTATGCCATGAGACAATACAAGGTCCAACGTATGATTATGGCAGTGTGTAGGTCCTGAGACATGTTGGACAAAACCCACTGAATCAATTATTGCTATAAAAGCTTTTTGGAGAGGGTCATTCAAGTTCTCCATATGAATGTTAAAATCACCACAAATTATAATATTATCTGCCATCACTACTAGGCCAGATAAAAATTCAGGGAATTCATTAAGAAACAGTGTATGGCCCAAGTGGCCTGTAGATAGTTGCTATAAAAACAGATTGATTAAGCTGCACAGATTTCATGACTAAAACCTCAAAGACACAAACCCAGTCATTATTTTGGGTGTAAGTTTAAGATCAGTGTCATAAATGAAGGCCACACCACCGCCTTTGTGAGATTCGCGGGGGATATGGTTACCAATGAAGCCAGGAGGAGAGGCCTCATTAAGGGCATTAAATTCATCAGGCTTAAGCCAGGATTCACACAAGCCAATCAAGTCAAGTTTATGATCTGTAATTAGTTCATTGACTATAATTGCCTTTGATGTAAGGAATCGTAAATTTAGTAGTCCCATTTTTAGGTTAGTATCTTTTTTGTAATTTAAATCTTTTTTATTGATGACAGAAGTGGTGGAGGGCTTTATTATAGTGAGATTACTATGGTGAACACCACCTCGTTTATCCTTACACAACCTGGATCGAGGTACAGCCACAGTTTCAATGAGAAAAACTGAGCTCACTTCACTGGCTATGCTAGTGGTGGACTCCTCTAAGCTGGCAGACTGACTAATAGCCTGCAGCCTAACCTGCACCCTATTTCATGGTGAGGCTATAGGAGTTAGACTCCTGTCTATGTTGCTAGATAAAAGAAGAGCACCACTCCAGCTAGGATGGAGTCCATCACTCTTCAGCAGGTTAGGCATAACTCTTTTTCTGTGCGAGTCCCAAAAAGAGGGCCAGTTATCTACAAATTCTATCTCCTGTGACGGGCAGAACACTGTCTTCTGCCAGCGATTGAGTTGTGAGAGTCTGCTGTAGATCTTGTCACTACCCCTGACTGGAGTGGACCAGAGAAAATTACTTGATGCCGACACATCTTTCTAGCTAATTTACATGCTGAAGCTATCTTCTGCTTAGTAACCTCTGACTGTTTCATCCTAACATCGTTGTTGCCAACGTGAATAACAATATCTCTGTACTCTCTAGCCTTGCCCGTTTTTGATTTAGCTAGCACCAATCTCAGATTAGCCTTTACGTCGGTAGCCCTGGCCCCAGGTAAACACTGTATAATCGCTGGCTGATTCTTCAGTCTAATATTACGGGTAATGGAGTCACCGATTACTAAACTTTTCATTTTGTCATGTGTCCTGCTCAGACGCGTCTACCGCTCAATCCCCAAGAGAGACGACTCAGGCCCTGAGTCGGAGTCAAGTGGGGAAAACCGGTTGAAAGTGTCTGTCGATGGTTTAGAATTTGACACCAGCCGAGCAGGCCCACGGCGCCCTTTGCCAGCAAACATGAGAAAATTGTCCGGCTGCAAGGACAGTGCGGGGGAGTTAGAATAGCTACTACTATCAACACTGCCTGGTGGCTCAGACGCGTTCTTAACGTTAGCTACACTGGGATTTTCCTTTTCTGGCAACTGCATCTGAAGCCGAGCCTCTAACTTAGCTATCTTAGCAAGAAGGCGAGAACAGCAACTGCTACTTAGCTTTCGACTGGTCGCAGTAGATGAGAGACTCCTCTGTTGTCCAATAGCGTCCCGGGTAGATACTTGTTTTCGAGGTGGAAGTTTCCGAAGTAGTTTCCCGAGGCAGAAACTCTGTGTGTCCAAAAATAGCGTCTCGAGGTGAAATCGTTGATAGAACAATAAACTAGTACTTTGGTAGGCTCGTAAAAAGATTTAAGAGCTTGGCAATTTGCCAGTGGCCAACAGCAAGCAACAACACAGGCTAGTGACGTGAACCAGAAGTGAGAGTGAGTCAAGCCTTCTATTGTTACCACCAATTTTTTATGTAACTTATTCATGTATTAACAAAATACAGATAGACACTTTTTTCATCTAAAAGGCAAGTTCATGTTGTTGAATCCATTACTGGAAATAACTTAATTTCCACCTGAAATAAATAGTTGTGTTATTTTATGTGCCATTACAAGCAGGGGTGTAGTGGTAAAAAAAGTTGGGTAAACTAAACCTATAAAAGGTGTAATCACATGCTCTACTAAGGCTGTCATTTATTTGTTAATGTGTCCTTGTGGCAAGCACTACGTAGGTAAAACAAAAAGAGAATTTAAAGTTCTGATCTCAGAACATCCTAGTACCATTTGGTGTAAAAACGCAACGTGTCGCTGCTAAATTTTGACAATTTAGTCCTTTACTGTCCAATCAATCCAGTTAATCTCTCTGATGGACATATTACAAGCACCTGTGTGTGTCCCACATCACCTTATTTAAGCATGTGACCTGCAATGTTTTTCATAAGTTGGTATTAAAACGTTTTGTATGCATTTCAGTTTAGATTGTGTTCATTCATTTTTTATGATTCTACTGTTAACCAAATTAACCTCAAACATTAAGTTCAGTACTGTTTTCCTGGCTCAATCTGGGCTTGTGGCCGAGGCCATTTGCTGGCATCAGGAGGGCTGCTGTCTTGACGGAGCTTAAAAAACTGGCGGATATCCATTTTTTTATCCATTCATTACTTCAGAAGCGATGTAGCGTAGGCTAGTGACTGACAAATCTTTGATGCAGTCTGGAGCTTCCTGCTGGCTATGCAAGAGATTGGTCAACAATGACAGAAAGCTACCATGACATTTAGTTTTCCTAATAATGAACAATATATGAAACTAAAATGACATAGGCTTAATTTAGAATGGCTTAGGAACGATAGGCTATTTAGAGGTGGATAAACACATTTTGGAGGTAGGTACATTTTTCACAATTTACCATTTTACTTATGCATGATATGTTTGTGTTAGTAAGTTACGTTGGTTTGTTGAATTCTGACTGCATGCAGATATATGAGAGAGAGTGAGGGGTGTGGTGCTTAAAACATTAGCATACTTTTGAATAGACAACAGTTTTTTTCCCCACTTTTACAATCTCCAGGTCCTGGACCCATCCATCTGTAAAAAAGACCTGGGCCTGCTGCAGCGACTTGAAGTTACTAAAAATGTTGTGTATGTATGCACTAACACTTAATATCATGTAGTTATGTATATATATGGTTGACGTCCCTTAAAAAGGTTGCTATACTTGTAAGGATCCAGTCTTTTGATTCCCTTTATTTTCTCGTCATATCTCATCTCTGCATTAGGATTTAGTTTAAGGCGGTATGGTCCCACAATGTCTTCTTTAGCCCACTGCTGTAGGATTATATTCTGTTTTTCACGCTAGGTTTTCATTATTTTCATGCCAGAACACTAGCCTGCTATGCCAGCCTATTGAAACTGTGCAAACATAACCATAATTCTTTGCGTTCTGATGACAATGCCGCCCACTTGGTCACATGTCTTAGCGATCTCTATTGAAAGCCACTATTTAGCCGTTCCTAAAATTGCCACCTATGTTGGTCTAACATGCACAAAACCATCCATAAATATAATCACCAAAAACAACTTTGTCCTACCTGGTATGATTTTTGTTGTAAAAAGTATTATCTTGTCGACTAATTACACTCAGTAAGATAGTTCCATGCCTTGTTTATGTTTTGAAGTCGCATACATTGTTCCTAATAGCTAACAACACTGGCTTGAACCTGACTCTCTATAGGTGTTCTAAGTGAAACAGAAAGTCTTGATCCCCATCTACTGGAAGTATAATATATCACAGTTTCCTAAACTCGTTCTCACCGGGATTCAGCTGAGCTTTAGCTTTTTTCCAGAGTGGTCACATGTTAAAATTGACCAGCCGGATAGGGAGATATCCAAACGCATATCCATTGAAACTAATTACTGCGTTTTCTTCTGTCACACACTTTACCATACAATGGTTTATTTCAATAGGAACATAAAAATAAATTTATTTGAAACTAAACAGTTGAATTTTGTAGTCTGGTACCTGATAAAAGTCAAATGGCACTGATGGTGCCCACATATACCCAAATGTCACATATATCCAAATATTTCAAAATCTGCCTAACACTTCCTCAACTATAATCGATTTAGCATTGAACAACCCCTGCGAACGGGAACCTTTCAAGGAAACCAGAAACCGATACACACAGGTGGTCAGGAATGCTAAGGCTAGCTTTTTCAAACAGAAATTTGCCATCTGTGACACCAACTAAAAAGTTATTGGACACAGTAAAGTCTATGGAGAATAAGAACACCTCCCCACAGCTGCCCACAGCTCTAAAGCCTGTTTTATGGTTCTGCGTCAAATCCACGCTGTGGCTACGGCGTCACTCTGACGGCGTCATGACCTTTCGAAGCTCTGCGTCATGGGTCAACGTCTTTCTTTTGCAACGCGTTGCATTTCACTGCCAAAACGCTAGTGGGGGTTGCAACGCGGTGCATTTCACCGCCAGAACGCTAGGGGGTGCCGCCTGTGTCACCTCTGTCGCGCACCTTCGGAAAGTTATATACAAGTTGTTTGTCAGCCAGTTTATATCCTATGTTAGCAACCAAACTTTAGCAGAACTGCCCACTAAGATGGCTCAGTGGGTAGGGAGTCAGACTTGTAGTCAGAACGTTGCCAGTTCGATTCCCGACTGAGCCAAATGTTGTTGTGTCCTTGGGCAAGACACTTTACCCTAATTGTTCCCAGGTCGTTGCTGTAAATTAGAAATTGTCCTTAGTCAACTTACCTGGCTAAATAAAGGTTAAATTAAAAATTAAAAAATTAAAATAGACACTTTACAAACAGGTATTTCAGAGTTTTTTTGCAAAGCTTGTTAGTGAACTAGCATGTTGCTACTCCCCACTAATATAGCAACATCAACTGTCAATGCCACAGTCAAGAACCTTTACCCACCAGCTAGTCTTGTTATAGGACTTTGTGTTTGTATATATCTACATTATCATACATCGATTGCCTATGCATTAATGTTGTTTTTTGCTACATAGTGATGCACCTGCCCATGGGTAAGCAGATTTACAATTATCATCACTCTAGAGTCAGATAAGAGATTGTCAATATATTTTAACTATTAGCTAGGTGATTGTCATATCTGAATTTTTCTTTACATTTATGTTTTAAGATTTCTCTTTTTATCAATAAAGACCTGCTGTGAAGTCATGTTATTGCTCTTTATTGAGTAACCTGCACCAAGTTGCAAACAGGTACTAGCAGCACAAAATATAAATATATAAAATAAAAACTATACACATCAACTGTATACATAAACGATATACATGCAGTACATCATAAGGTGCAAACAAAACAGCAGGAACAGTTTGTTCTGCTGTGCCTCTCAGGGGTGTAAAAAGTATTGGGAGACTGATACCTGAGTAGAAGTAGAAATGCTGTACTAAAACACTACTTTAGTAAAAGTGAAGTCACCTACTGGATTTCAACTTGAATACACATCTGTCGATGGATAATATTAAATGGCATAGGTGCTTCTTCTATATGGAGGACCAAGTCTGCCAAAATAAGAAATAAATAAATAAATGAATATATGCGTCAATAAAAATATTTATACATAAAAATATTTATACATAAAAATATACATAAAAATATACAAATATAAAATTATACATTTATTAATCAATATTATTTCCCTATTTATTTATTCCTGTGATCATATATTTCTGTATTTATTTATTTTTATATTCATTTATTCCAATATTCTTTTATTTCTGTATTTATTTATTTCCGTATATATTTATTTCCGTATTTCTACATCCTTAAGCTAATGAGAGGGCGGGACTTAATCGTTCAGCCATAGCAAGCAAGCCAAGAGCGGGAGATAGAAACCATATATACGGTCTGTGATAGAAATAGATTGTGAACGTAAAAAACGCAGCTGGGGAGGAACCAAGGG
>JACXGM010036502.1:0-11366 GCA_016801145.1 Umbra pygmaea
TAGATTAGAACACTGATAACGATGTTGCCGTTATATAATTGGTTAGAAAAGAATCCCTTCTTTTCCCGTTTGGCAGTGCGTCGCCCATGTCTCCCTAATGAACACACCGCCCATATTCCCAATGCTCCAGGGGCAGTGATGGGGACATCTGCCCTGCGTAGGGTGTCGTCTTCCAGATGGGACTTTAAATGGGTGTCTTGACTCTCTGTGGTCATTAAAAAGCCCATGGCACTTATCTTAAGAGTAGGGGTGTTAACCACGGTGTCATGGACAAATTTCCAACCAGGCCTCACTTAATAATCCCCCTTATTCCTAATTGGCATAACTACTCACCTCTCCATTTACGGTAATAGCTGATGTAAGGTGAGCGTTCTGGTGCAAAATGGCTGCCGTGCATCACCCAAGTGGGTGCTACACATTGGTGGTGGATGAGGTGGATTTTGCACCTCACTGTGTAAAGTGTTATATAAGTTTAATTATTATTATCATCGTGCTGAAAATGAACAACTAACAGTGGACTTTTCTCAGTTGATCTGGATAGCTATATTCATTAAGTAGGTTTACCAAGCTCAGTTCTATGAGTGGATACACAAGTTGTACATCTGTTAAACTTATGAACATATCTTAACACCTCGAAATGTATGGTTTGTGGTAAATGTGACTACTATGATGTGCAAGATACACAGATAGGATAGCTAGCCAGCAGTCAATCCCTGGCTTCTCCAGAATCTGATTATTACATATGCTACAAACTATTGTTTAGTTCTCAATATAAAGTGTGCGTTAACAATCCCTGCCTTTGTCTACACTCCTCTGCAGAAAGTGCAGCCAGCCAATCAGAGAGGCAGCTAGTGAAGAAGAGGGAGGACAGAAAAAAAGCTTTGTAACTGTGAAAGAATAGGGGAATCATCAAGGATATTAAGGTAAGGAAAATGAGTAGGAAAGACTGATCAGGTGGAGGTGTCTTCTCAATTATTTTCTCAACAGTTATATACTAATCAAAGTATTACCTAAACCACACTTGTGGCTGATTATCTAGTTTATGTAGCTAGTTATTTGAAATATTGGTTTATTAAATTACATAGTAAAATCATCTGCAGTCTTAAAGGACAATTCCAGCACAAAATGAACCTAGGGGTTAATAACACATGGGTACCGAGTTGACTGTTCTCTGGGATTTGTTTTCATGCTAATTGAATGTGTCCAGTTTTAGCTCAAACCACTAATTAGCTTATAATGCTACTAGTAGGGTATGCTACTATTTTATACCACTAACAAGGCTTCAAATAGCACCTCACTTTGATAGTAGCATGAGGGTCCCTTCATGCAAACCGAAGCATTGAGAACTTTATAAATGTACAGACAGTTTATTAAAAAGATAGTTTAAAAAGACAGTTCCGTTCAGGTATACAGGAAGGAACCATCTTGGGAAAACAGTGTCGACCAGTCGAACCACGAACGTTGTGCTACGTGAGCTGAACTGTGACTTGGAATCTCCCTGATTTTAGATCGCATCGTCAGCTGTAAGTCTTGCTCATTGATCTTGCCAACCATCTCTAGGGTTTACAGTGAATGGCCCGAAAAAGAGAAAATATCCAGTGAGCGGCAGTATTCTGGGCGAAATGCCTCGTTGATGGCAGAGGTCAGAAATTGGCCATACGTGTTTTATTCAGTTCAAAGGCAACAGTAACTTAAAAAATAACCACTCATTACAACCAAGGAAAGCAAAACAGCTTCTCTGAATGCACAACATGTCGAACATTGAAGCAGATGGGCTACAGCAGAAGACCAAACAAAGAAGCCACTCCTGTCAGCTAAGAACAGGAAACTAAGGATACAATTAGCAACATTTACATGTTAAGGTCAGAATTTGGCATTAACAACACAAAGAAATGTATCCATCTGCCTTGTCTCAACGGTTCAGGCTGGTGGTTGTGGTGTAATGGTGTGGGGTATCTTTTCTTGGCACACTTTGGGCCCCTTAGTTGACCAAAATCTCTGAGGAATGTTTCCAGCAACTTGTTCAATTTATGACATGAAGAATTAAAGCTGCAAAAGGGGGCCAATGAAGTACTAGCAAGGTGTAACTAATGTGTGGCCAGAAAGTGTATAAACCACTTTGAAATTGCTTCGTATATATTTATTTCAGTATATTTTTGTGTGAAATAGCTTGTCATAGTGATTAAATTTAATTAAAAGACAAGAGGATTGGAGGCACTGGTCTTATCTTAATAATAATATAACATGAATACTGTGAAGGTCATCTATATTTGGGAGGGGGACCCAGACATTTTTTCACGGGGCCAGAATTACTTGCAACAACCCTGACTACAAGCACTCTTGTTACTGAAATTTTTAGGTTGACAAGTGCTAATCAACATACCGGTAATTGTGAAAGTGCCAGTAAGTAGTAAGTCGAGGTGGGTAAAATTAAGAGTACTTTTCTGGGTTCGGCTGAGTTCACAAATTTTGGGAAGTTCCTCATTAAGACCAAAATGACCAGATGAAATAGGTTCATAACTTACCAGTGATCTATGAAATGAAAACAGAGAAAAACTGACTAGTTATAGTCATTGATTAGTAAAATACTCCCCTTACCAGGCAATATAGGTTGTAACTGCAAACTTCCCAAAATGGAATGAACCCAGAAAAGTACTCCTACTCTTACCCACCTCTAGTAGTAAAACACCTCATCCAGCAAAGTTTTTGCAAAAAATGTAGGGCCAGAGAAATCAGAAAAGACGCATGTGAACGAAAACAAATGCATGAACAGACAGAAACAGTTCCATCATCTCTCCTCTGATTACATAGATGAACAAAATGTTTGTGTAGTGTAATAGACGAGCATTTAGAGTAGACAGGAGCTACAACATGTTGAAGCTAAAGGCTTGAAAACTATCAAAGTCAGTTTGTTAAACTGGTCTTGGTCTAGTTTCCCCATATCCAATCAATGACATAAAACAAGGACAGCTTTACTAGACCTACAGGTCATTTGATCCATACAGAAGTTCATTAAATTATACAGTTGTGCTCATAAGTTTGCATACCCTGGCAGAAATTGTAAAACTTTGGCATTGATTTTGACAATATGACTGTTCATGTAAAAATGATTCTATGTAAGGATAGTGATAATATGAAGCCATTAATTATCACACAGTTGTTTGGTGACTTTGTAAACCATACTGATAACAGAAATCACCCTAATGGCCCGGATCAAAAGTTTACATACCCTTGAATGTTTGGCCTTGTTACAGACACACAAGGTGACACACACAGGTTGAAATGGCAATGAAAGGTTAAATTTCCCACAATTTTGGCATTTTAAATTGCATTTAGTGTCTGTGTATCAATAGTGAATGAGTTTGTTAGCGCTCATGTGGATGCACTGAGCAGGCAAGTTACTGAGCCATGGGGAGCAGAAAAGAACTGTCCAAAGATCTGCTTAATAAGCTACTGGAACTGCATAAAGTTGGAAAAGGATATAAAATGATATCCAAAGCCTTGAAAATGCCAGTCAGTACTGTTCAGTCATTTATTAAGAAGTGGAAGATTCTGGGATCTCTTGATACTAAGCCATGGTCAAGTAGACCAAGAAAGATTTCAGCAAAATCTGCCAGAAGAATTGTTCAGGATACAAAGAAAAACCCACAGGTAACCTTAGGGGACATACAGGCTTCTCTGGAAAAAGACAGTGTGGTTGTTTCAAGGAACACATTACAACGATACTTGAACAAATATGAGATGCATGGTCAAGTTGCCAAAAAGAAGCATTTACTGTGCCAGTGCCACAAAAAAGCCTGGTTGCAATATGCCTGACAACACCTTGACACGCATCATAGCTTCTGGCACACTGTAATTTGGAGTGACCAAAATAGAGCTTTATGGTAACAACCATAAGCGCTATGTTTCGAGAGGGGTCAACAAGGCCTATAGTGAAAAGAATACCATCCCCACTGTGAAGCATGCTGGTGGCTTATTGATGTTTTGAGGGGTGAAAACTGATTGCAGTATGAATGCAGCATGTTCAGACAATACTGGCAGACAATTTGCATTCTTCTGCATGAAAGCTGCACATGGGATGCTCTTGGACTTCCAGCATGAAAATGATCCTATCCACAAGGCCAAGATGACCCTCCAGTGGTTACAGCAGAAAAAGGTGAAGGATCTGGAGTGGCCATCAGTCTCCTGAGTTTAATATTATTAAGCCACTCTGGGGAGATCTAAAACATGCAGTTCATGTAAGACGACCAAAGACTATGCAGGACCTGGAGGCAAATGGTCAGCTAGACCACCTGCAAGAATTGAATCTCACAAATAAGAATCCCATGAGAAAAATAAAAGTTTTTGCCTGCTCACTCATGTATCAATTCTACAGGGGTATACTAACTTTTGAGCACAACTGTATGAACTTTAATAAGTCAAAATGCCTTCTGATTAATGTAGAAAACTAAATGAATTTGTCTTGAATCTTGTCTTGTGATTGGTGGGAGGGATGTGGGGGGGTTAGATATATACAAAATGCATTTTATTTAGACCTGTTTGCATTAATGTCTATCTATCTTTAAAAAAAATACTAAAAACTGTGGTATATTGGCCATATACACTCACCTAAAGGATTATTAGGAAGACCCGTCCAATTTCTCCTTAATGCAATGATCTACTCAACCGTTTACATGGCAGTTGCTTCAATGCATTTAGGGGTGTGGTCCTGGTCAAGACAATCTCCTGAACTCCAAACTGAATGTCAGAATGGGAAAGAAAGGTGATTTAAGCAATTTTGAGTGTGGCATGGTTGTTGGTGCCAGACGGGCCGGTCTGAGTATTTCACAATCTGCTCAGTTACTAGGATTTTCATGCACAACCATTTCTAGGGTTTACAAAGAATGGTGTGAAACGAAAAAAACGTCCAGTATGCGGCAGTCCTGTGGGCAAAAATGCCTTGTTGATGCTAGAGGTCAGGAGAATGGGCCGACTGCTTCAAGCTTATAGAAGGGCAACTTTGACTGAAATAACCACTTGTTACAACCGAGGAATGCAACAAAGCATTTGTGAAGTCACAACACGCACAACCTTGAGGCGGATGGGCTACAACAGCAGAAGACCCTACCGGGTACCACTCATCTCCACAAATAGGAAAAACAGGCTACAATTTGCCAGAACACACCAAAATTGGACAGTTGTAGACTGGAAAAATGTTGCCTGGTCTGATGAGTCTCGATTTCTGTTGAGACATTCAGATGGTAGAGTCAGAATTTGGCGTAAACAGAATGAGAAAATGGATCCATCATGCCTTGTTACCACTGTGCAGGCTGGTGGTGGTGGTATAATGGTTTGGGTGATGTTTACTTGGCACACTTTAGGCCCTTTTAGTGCCAATTGGGCATCGTTTAAATGCCACGGCCTACCTGAGCATTGTTTCTGACCATGTCCATCCCTTTATGGCCACCATGTACCTCTGACGGCTACTTCCAGCAGGAGAATGCACCATGTCACAAAGCTTGAATCATTTCAAATTGGTTTCTTGAACATGACAAAGAGTCCACTGTACTAAAATGGTCGCCACAGTCACCAGATCTCAACCCAATAGAGCATCTTTGGATATGGTGGAACAAGAGCTTCGTGCCCTGGATGTGCATCCCACAAATCTACATCAACTGCAAGATGCTGTCCTATCAATATATGCCAACATGTCTAAAGAATGCTTTCAGCACCTTGTTGAATCAATGCCACGTAGAATTAAGGCAGTTCTGAAGGTGAAAGGGGGTCAAACACAGTATTAGTATGGTGTTCCTTATAATCCTTTAGGTGAGTTTACCACACCTCTCATACCTGATTGCCTAATAATACAATACAACATTTTGGGGAGTAAACTAGTGAATTCTGCTTTCAGAAAATGCCTCCAGCAGTTCATATTCACAAACCAAAGTGCAAGAAAAGGTTTATTTCATTAATGTCAAAGGTTAAAAAAGCTGTGAATGTGTTTCCATTGACATAATTATACATTGTCATTGTAATGAATTTTGAAAACCTAAGCAAGAGAAAAAAAATAGCCAAAGGAGATTTATTTACAAGTCCTTTATCAACTTTGTATTATAAGAAATGTCTGAAAAAAGCCAAAAAATTAAACAATCATTTTTCTTTTGTTTATTCCAAAAAGCATTTTGGAACATTGTTAGAATATATATTCACTACCTTTCAGAGTATTCTAAATAATGGCAAAAATTAAATCATTAAATTTATCGGTCTTTTTCCCCTTTGCCTTGTCTCATAAATCATTTTCGGGTCACTTTTTCTTATGTTTGACTGGACATTTGTGATCTTCCGTATGTTAGGGGGAAAAGACAGACAGACGAAGAGAGTGTTTGGCTTTTATACTTCACTTGATTACATAGGAGTCATTATGGCCACAATGTGAGTAGATTAATGTACAAACACAGCTGTCAGCACAACAAAATGAAAACTTCCCTTTTCCTTATTTGACAGGAGGAGGAAACAATATTGTAAGAAAAAAAAGGTTTTCTGGTCAAATTGACTTCCTAGCGTCTCAGTGTATATATTATGTACCATTAATATGAGGCAACACCACCAAGGACAGTTGGTTTTTCCAGAAAGTGTAAATTGTTTGCTTTTTTTGCTACATAGTGTGTTATATTTACTGAATCTCAGTTGCCATGGTCTTCAGCTGAAAAGACCTAATTTAAGCACCTGGTACAATACATGTAAGCCTCGATTGAGCTCAACTAGCATATGGTCACAGATACTAACTATTTTACATGTGTTTAAATATAAAGTTTACAAAGGAAACTGTATCAGAGCCTATATAAGCTAATAGGTCACTATACCTGTAGAAAGGTTATTCCATTTCAGTCAAGCAACACAAAAGTAAAGAAAATCATATCACACCAATGTCAAACATGGCATAGCATCTACTTGCAATTAAACATGCCTTCATATACCATCTGGAGCCAAACACGGATGCTGTCAACACTGTTCACCCAAATCAATTAAAAAAATAAACCTTGTAATCGTCACCATCATATCAAGCGCAAAAATAATCTATGTTGAACAGTTTAAAAGACAATAACAGCCAGAAAGGCTGCTTAATAAGGACTGTATGTAAATTTTCCTCCAACACCGATAAACCGATACTCCAGCCTGCATCCGAACAGTAGGACCTTTTACCTTCTGAAAAACAATCATAAAAATGAAAACCATAAAAGCAATAAACAATGGACTTTCGGTGACCATTCTGAGCTCCTTCGTATACTCAAAAGATCTTTCAAAAATAAAAAGGGCAAATATGAACAAAGGGCATGCATCGGGGTTCCTTTAAACAGAGACAGGGAAAGCTTGTCCATCATTTTCTTTCTCGTGTTTCTCAGACCAGTCCCAGTGCTGGGGTGGGGGGAGGGGTGTGGGTGTGGAAATGGAACAGGTCTATTTGACCAGCCTCTTGGCCACATCTTGGTAGGCGATCTCAATCTCTTTGTCGCTAGGACAGGTATTGGTAAACTCCTCACGAGTGTAAGCATTCTGCAAATACTGCCAGACGCCCGTCATGTCTTTGGGAATGTCAAACCCTCTGTATTTCTTGGCCACCACCTGTGAAAGCAGGGGGATATTAAGTACATAGAGAAGACCCATAGAGAAGATAAACAATGAACTGAGTTACACGATGCCAAATAATGTTTTTTTTTCTAATTTAGAGAAGGTAGTAGGTCCTAACTGTATGTACACACAGCCGCCGACTTGAGCTTCAAAGTTACAGGAAATCATTCATTTTCAATGGAAGCCGGCTTTTCTCAGCTGCAAGGACTGGCAAATCAGACGGCGTCGCGTTTTGGGCCTGTTGAGCAACCAGAGCGTCAAGCAGAAAGTTTAAGTTTGTTCACCTTTATGGTAATGAGCTATGACGTGGTTCAGCCTGACAGTCAACCAATCGGTATTTAAGTATGTATGCTAATCTTCCTTGCTTGATGTGAATGTCCTGTCACATCAGAGCGGCCAAAGAATCAAAAGCTTCCCCGTACTTTTTTGAAAAGCGTCCTCGACAGGGCGGCCAGAGCTTCTTTTGAAGCTGAAGTCGTGGCGGTGTGTACGTACAGTAACAGGTAGCCTTACCAACAGATACAACAACATTTATATAATACAACAAGCATTTGTCAATTGTAATTACTTGGAGTGTATACTATTCATACATTTTTTCCTCTAAATAATAAGCCCATCCAAGCCACTAAATCATTCTACAAAATAACCTCCACTGTATTAGTGGGAAAAGTGCCGACTAAAACCTGATAACGCTTAAAATAAATAGTCAATTCAGTCTTATGTTTTCAATGAAACAAAGAATGTACAGTATCCACAACACTTCTCTATTCACTAAACTGGGCTGAGTCGCAAGTGGATCGAACTCTGTCTGAAAACTCACTAGAGAAAGGTGCAGAGAGCAATTACAAACAAATTTCAATGTACAGAATCACCAATATCTGAATCAGAGTTTGTCCGACACATACGCAAGAACCGATCTTCTGTCAACAATATATTATGCTGGCAACACAAACTCTTATTTGTTTTTTTCTAAACAAAAGCCCTTGTTTTAATTCATTGCAATAATCATCGTCAATTATTAAGCTAGTAAATTGAAACCAAATGCAATTTCAATGTGTGTAAAGAATTAGAGTATTTGATAGCAATAAATATTTTTTTAATAACAACATTTTAATAACAACAGTAACAAATACATTCAATTTCATTGAATATATTGTCAGTCTCATGTCAAAAGACGATTACATTTGAAAACATTCACAACAGTCTGTTTTATCCAGAAATAGACAAATTTTAACAACACATAAACATGCACCCATTACCTATCTATGCAATAAATTAACAATGAATATTGCAATGAATTAAAACAAGCTTTATTATTTTGAAATAAGAATTTGAGCTTGTGTTGCTGGCATAATAGTGTTGACAGAAGAACGGTTCTTGCGTATGTGTCGGACTGTCTCTGGTCTGGATTTTACAACCTCTTCTAGAGATGTAAGCAGCTTAGCACTTTGTATCCTACAGCTGGTTTGCTTCTAAAGCTAATCAAGGTCCAGCCTTGTTAATCCTCCAATGGGAAAACAAATACTGCTGTAAGTGGTGTTAGAGGGCCAGTAGGGGGCACTCTTCCATGTAGAAGATCATTCCCAGTCAGGGTGTTAACCCCAGTTTCCTGACCAACCCTTGTGGCCCAAATACCATTATCAAAACCCAATCCGCCCAAAGACTTTCTCAGTCGACTTGTCTGGTAAAATAACAGTAAATAACAAAGATACTCCTGCATAAGATATTCGCAATTTCAGAAATCAGAGTGTGCTAGCTCATCAACACGGTAACTTTGATGAGTGAATACTGTAATGACGGAAACCTCAGGTGTTGCTCGTTTCCTGCTCTCACCTTGACGATGTGAAGCTTTGGCAGGAGATTGCAGTCAGCCAGTGTCATATCATTTCCGTCCAGGAACTTGCGAGTTGATACCTTGACGTCCTCGATGCTGTTGTGGTCAATCTCATCAGGCAGCGGAGAACGTAGGTACTCATCCAGCTTCTGCAATGTCTTCTGCAGCCCTCGCTCCAGAGCTGCAGCACAAAAAGGAACATTCAGCACCTTTCACTAAGTGTCAACTGGCATTCACAAACTGGATGCATTGATTTTGTCTGGGACATTCCAAAACACACACAAAAAAAATGATCCACACAACATTTCTGTATCTTACCATCAGAGGGCAGCATTTGACAGACATTCCTCACACAGTTTTCTTAAAACCCAACTAAGGAGTGGTTCACAAACACCTGCTAAACTGCGCCAGCTGCTCTAGTGGTTAAAGCATTAAGCCGGTAACTAAAAAGCTATTAAATGTGCATCCCTAAACCGGAAAGTTGTGAAATGCTTTGCTTCAGGGCACATCTTGCTCCAGGGTGGCAGTTCATAATAGTGTTCCCTGGCATGACACTTCTGAGCTTGTCTTAGATGGATATTCAAAACAATACTTCTTACACATGCTTACAAAATCCACTTGAACGTGTCTGAAGAACACATAAAATACAGTACTGTGCAAAAGTCTTCGGCACCCCAGATTTTTTTGACTCAAATCTAGTTTTAATAATTCAGGTTCTGTTCTGCATTAGTATGTCAGTAGAAATAACCAATGTATGTATTTCTAAACCTTCACTTGCCATAAAATGCAATGCTAGAGAGAATTATTTATACTTTTGTTAAAGTAAGTAACATTCTGTACTTGATGGTATTTCAGACCTTTTAGGTATATCGGCCAGTGCAGGATGACAATAACAAACAGGTATGCTTAATGATCAATGACATAATGCACTGATAGAACCAACCTGATTAACTGAAACAGGAATGGGTGTAGAAGGAATTAAACTGGGTGAAGGACGATCAAACTAAAAGGTGAGGGTGTGACACTTGTGTAGTTTTTCACTATTTTCTGCTCATTACAGTATACATTTAATATTTAGGAACTTTCATTTCTATATTTTAAAGCATCTTCCATTTATAGATATTTTTGTACAGGTGCCTAAGACTTTTGCACATTACTGTATAGTCTGCTTAATTAATAGATTGGATTAATTGTGGTTTATTGGAGTCATTTTGGCTTACTGAACAATGATTAAAAATGTGTATTCAGCCTGCTGGGAGAGGTGTGACTGAAACCGCTGTGTTCAACATCTGACAGTGTGGCTGTCTTACACCAGAAATAGAGCCTGCATGACATTCACATATGATTTTCAGCATGGACACAGTCCAGAAATATTCAGAGCCAACTGTGACGATGGGGCAATCTTTCCACTGGGGGGACAAAAGAAGCCATTCCGTTAAAAGATATCAATAGACATGATCTTTTACTGGAATTTGAAAAAGCTTTTCCCCAGATAAACGTGGCAAAAAGACAGATAGTCATATTGACTTAAGTTTATGATGCTGAATGAAGCTACATGCTACAATCTGTTTTCTTATACAATCCATTTTGACATCATGTTTGTTATCAGCTAGTTTAATGTATAGCTGTGGTATGCTGTAAGACATAAACCAGAGGAGATAAGGTATATATCGCTCGTATCGCTCATTCCATGAATTTTCAGGCAGTCTTGGTTGTTTTTTAGAAAGCCCAGCCAGGTGACACGAAACAAGAATGGGCCTGGGGACAGAGAGGCCACCCCAGAGAACAAAAGCTCTGTGTCAGTGCCCCCCCTCCCCTTCCCACAAAGCTACCAGCCACCTCTAGCTACTGCTGTTGCATAGCAACCAAGGAACTCTACACACCACCAATGACAAATTCAAAGTATTTATTATCCACCATCTTC
>JACXGM010036503.1:0-11364 GCA_016801145.1 Umbra pygmaea
CTGGGAGGAGGCCTCGGGGAAGACCCAGGACTAGGTGGCGAGATTATATCTCCAACCTGGCCTGGGAACGCCTCGGGATCCCCCAGTCGGAGCTGGTTAATGTGGCTCGGGAAAAGGATGTTTGGGGTCCCCTGCTGGAGCTGCTGCCCCCGCGACCCGATCACGGATAAGCGGATGAAGATGGATGGATGGATGGATGTTTACACTGATTAATATACCAACCAACTAATCAAAGCTGATACTGTACACTGTCTAATTATAGATACAGTGGGGCAACAAAGTATTTATTCAGCCACCAATTGTGCAAGTTCTCCCACTTAAAAATATGAAAGAGGCCTGTAAAACAAATTATTGAGCTGAACTTTGGTGATTGACCAAATACATATTTTTCACCATAATTTACCAATAAATTCATTAAAAATCCTACAATGTGATTTTCTGGATTTTGTTTCTCATTTTGTCTCTTATAGTTGAAGTGTACCTATGCTGAAGTGTACCTATCTCATCTTTTTAAGTGGGAGAACTTGCACAATTGGTAGCTGACTAAATACTTTTTTGCCCCACTGTAATGGAGTCATAATAACATATTACATGCTTTGAATTCGTTGTATATAGCTATGTAATGTTCTACACAGCCTGGATGAAACTCAGCAAACACTCATTGTAACCATGAGAGACTTGGGACTTGACTTGAACTCTAGCTCAAATCCTGAGACTGCACTTGGACTGATGATGTATATAGACTTCCACGTGTGTATCAATTAAAGGCTCCATGTTGAACGAGCAGTTGAACAAGCACAACTTGGCGAAACGTGGTTAGAGGAAGCATGTGATTGACCTTTGACCATTATGCACTTGCTATGGAGTTGCCAATGAAACAAGGTCAAAGGGGAATTGGACATGACATATTGAGAGGGGACAAAAGTGCACAAAATATATATTTGCTGCTGTAAATTTGAATGTGTTATCATTTTATTTACCATACTAAACAGTTTCAGAATAAAGTTGAAAGATTGATACAAAGGTTTTTTGTATCAAGGTTATGTAGTGGAATTTTATATAGCTGTGTAAAACATGAGAATCACCCAATTCGGTTGAACTAACGCACCTCTTTGCTATTGTAGTCTTCACTGAGGAACTGTCTGTAGCGTCTCCTTAAAAACCTGCCCAATTCAAACTGCTGTCTCATTCCCAACTGAGCAAAGACAGAAAGAGACAAGAGTGTTCAGACCACACATACAGTAACAGAAGAGTCCAAACTTATACACTATATTGAAGAACTTTTATGACATTTTTGACATAGTGTTGTTACAGACTCCAATTCCTCTCGAACTAATTACAACTTGAAAAAATGCTATTTGTTTTAAAATGTTGGAACTTGTCTAATAAAACGTTTTCTTAATGTTACATTGTCTAATACGATTCTGTACAGTACCTCAGTCAGTTGACCAAAACCTTGTGCCCACACATCTTCTCCATGACGGTCTGTAGGAAAGGATTCAATGGGGGATCGATCGCCATGACGAAATACCTTAAAGAATTTAATGTTTTACATCAAATATATAGTATAACGTATATCTTGTAACCTTTGTTGATCTACAACCAACCAACAGAAGCCTTGTTTAAAACTGTTGTTAACGTGTGTCTTTTGTCTTCTTCTTCCACATGCAGAATGTGCACACAATGTACAATAGCCATGTAACACATGATAAAATTACTGTTTTATCTGTTTATTCAGTCTACATCATGACCGGACTCCACTGTTCCTCCAGATGTGGTCAGAAAAATTTTAAGATAAAAAAATTATTAATAAATTGTTATTATAATTTTTTTATGTGGGCAGAATCTGAATGCAGATAAGCTCCAAACCAGGACATATAGTAGGTTAGCAATGGTGTAAATAAAGCTGTAACAGGGTTCAATTAAGTTTGATTTGTTGGGTTAATACATAAAAACAAGACAGATTCAATATATTCTTGTAAGACATCCAGATGTGTTGGGTCACAAACGCAGCAGGTTGCCATAATTTTGAGCATTGATGCAATTCTGTTGAGAAAATTCCCATTTCTGTTGCAGCTGGTTGCCATACAATTGTACACTGAATTAAATACTGAATTAACCTCATGTCCATTGTGTTGAACAAATGCACAATCCTATTGCAGCTGATGAGCTGGCAAAGTGATGTATAATTCCTATTAGAATTTTGCCAGAGTTTTGATGTCCTACAATTAAATCTTTTCATTTACACCGCACAACCGGCATCAAGAATGCCTGTCTGAGTAAGGAAGATTCATGGTACAGTCATTTCATAAGTGGGTGCAACACTAACAGGTTGGATTTGTTTAAAATGTTTTCATTTTGTGTAGCATGATTTTAATTTACCAATTTACAATTGACAGGAGTGAGTTTGAAAATAAATTGTATTTTTTAAAAAGGTTTGATTGAAACAAATACAACAAAGGACACACATCACAAAACAAATTAAAAAAACCTGCAGAGTTGCATCAAACAACAATAGCATACCCAGTTAGAGTGGAACTGTGAGTTTGCTCAACATTTTAGGATTTACAAAGAAAAATGTAAGCATTCTTTAAATAAATTCAGGAGATTATAAGAAACTCATACAATACATAATTATGCAACAATTAATTAATTTGTCTTTTAAACTTTGAGGGCAAGCATGTATTTAAAACAATTACATAAATCTCACTAAGTGATATTAGTTAAATATTTTTTTTTTTACATTGTGCATCAGTCCTACATCAAGCAAATACAATATTATTATTTATTGTCAACATCTATCTTAGTGAGATATTTGTCCCTCAAGCTTAAAGCAAATAGTAAACTTTATTTGATTAGATTATTCAAAATATACACAAAACATTAAAGTTGGCTTAAAGAGACTTACAGTTACAACAAATTTCAGAAAGCGTGACTCTGTCGATGAGAAACCAGAGAGAAGGAAAATGTATCCCAAAGTTTTCATGTAGCCATGACTCCACGTCATTCTGTTCTCTTGTTACCTGTTAGTGTATTTGCTGTTTAGATGTTAACTGGAAAAGTGTTCATATTAAAAATCAGTTCAACAATGAATACATCCTGCCAAATTAAGTCTCTTTTCTCAACAAAGCACTTGGAATTGTTTAGCAGCAACATCATTTTTGGCAGGTAAAAATTCATCATTTAAAAAAATATATATAGTGATATAAGCGCACTTACATTTAGTGACAATTTATTAATAATAGTTCATTAGTTTTAAATCCTTCAGAGATTAACAGAAAATAAATAATATTCAACACAGATAAAAGCCATAAAAGTGTCCTGCCTAATTTTATATAATAGTTCTAAACCTATTGACTAGAACTTTATTTTAGCCAATGTCATTCAAAATAAATGAGCACCTTTCATGTAAAATACCAAAGAATCAAAATACAAATACTGGAAACACTATTGTTAATGTAAGACAGACTGCTGCCTTACATCTCGTGAAAGAACTCTATGAGTAAAAAGGCCCACTGCAGTAAATCGCATTTGTGATGCTATGCACAGATTTAACTTGACATTTAGTGCATGTTCCACTAAAGGATGCACTGCTTTCATAACTCACCTACCTGACCTCGCTCTCCACCCTTTCCTCTTCCTGTCTCCCTGGGATGCCTGTTCCCAATTCACACTGGCCAGGCAAATTCCAAATCACTGTCTCTGTCAATCTCCCTCTATCTCCTTTGACGTACCAATGGACCCAGTACACCCTGAGTGTTCTCTTGAGTTCAGCATTTGATCCGTAGACATGTACAGTAGCTGTACTTATGTAGCGGCCATGCACAGCGGTAAAACAAGCCCTAAACAGGAGTATCATTAATCACCTGCTGCCTCACTTAGCTCACCCCTGACCACACACGGACACCACACGCGCACGCACACATCCAAGGGGCACAGAGACCCATGCATACTTTTCACGCATGAATGCATTCACACGTGAAAGCAGAAATACGCGAGCAGGCTCACTCGTACACACATGCACACACAAGCACACACAGCCCAGGGCCGCAAACACTCATTAGACTGTGCCATGTCATCCATGGGTTTTGTCCTGAAATTATAGGGCCTGAAGTGTTTTCCCTGACTTAGCAAACTTGTAGCGATCTGTTTGTATTAAAGAGCCCTTGTGGGTCAGTAAAAATAGGACAACATGATGATCTGTAGGCCTACTGTTTATGCCCGGATCAATTGAGCTGAATTGCAGTGTTTAGTTATTCATCAGTTCATTCTTTTGTTATGCCATAGGTAGATTCCTATGGAGAAATGCAGCATAAGCTTAATGACACATTTGAGTATATTGCCATGAGCCAAAAATGTAGTGTGCCATGCTGACATACACAAACAAACACCCACATATGTTTGCTGGTACATTACATTGGTGCATTGACTGGACTGACTGGATTGAAAAGTTCACCCACCTGAAGAAACGGGTCAGCGAATCCACCTGATACAAATACCTTCATACACCCAGGAGAACACGGGGTAATGTAGCGCTTGTACACAGTGACTGGGATCTGAATACCACCAGCTACCATTGGAAGCATACAGTATACCGTTAAATGTCAGTTAATAGACCAGGCCTTTATTCACTGTAATCACTGTACATAGCCAGCACTAATTAGAGACAGCCTTCTATTTGAGCAGTGTCTATGTTAATGCAAACAGCTTTTGCTCAATACAGTTCTGGTAAAAAAAAAAGACTGGCACCCCTGTGTACAATATCTCCTGATTAAAAGTGTTTTTAGTTTATATACGTACACTCGTGTTTAATACAGAACAGCACAGGATAATAAGAATTCAGAAAACAAATGTTAGGAAAATTATAAAGACGGAAACTTTGGCAATAACCCGATTATTGGCACTGTCTTCAAGAAGTCAGTTTGACAAGATGAACTATATTGTCATTTCTGTGAAATCTGATTCACCTATGAACAATTATCAGTGGTCATATGGCTTAGAACAATGAATGATGCCATTAATGCATAAAAATGCCAATGTTATTCCTTGTTCCTTTTACCCAGAGCTGAAGACAACAGTGCTGTCTGGAAGCATCAGAAAAACTTTGGTCACCAAAACAAAATAATCCTAAAGGCTAAAAGGCTATCTCCAAACACCTTGGCATCCCTGTTTCAACAATTTGCAATGATATTAAGAAGTTTGCTGCTCATGTAACTTTCATGAACTTTCCAGGATGTGGTTGCACAAGGAACATTTAGCAAATAAATCTATAAAGTTTGGTGCAAATTGTTGATAAAAATAACATCAGCAACCTGGAGCAATCTGTAGTGATGATTTCAACCCATAAAATATGCCACACACTAAAACACAAAGAACAAGGACGGTTTTTTATGTTTTTCTGCTAAAAGAAAAACATAAAAAGGCATGACTGATCTTTGCCAAAATCTACCTAGAAGAACTACAGTCCTTTAGGGAAGATGTTCTATGGACAGATGAAACCAAAATAGAGCTATTTGGCAATGTCAAATTACCAGCAATGTGTTTATAGGTAATGGATTTAATTTTTTAGGGAAAATAATACAACTACAGTTAAACATGTTGAAGAATCTTTAATGTTGTGGGGCTGCTTTGCTGCCTTTTGTAATGCATGCCATGAATGTATTCAAGGAACTGTAAAATCAGAGGATTACCAAGGACTATTACAATGAAATGTACTAACCAGTGTCAGAAAACTAGGAATAATGATCCAAAGCACACATCCAAAAGCACAAAATAATGGTTGAAGAGGAAAAACTGTTTCAAACTTGCCAGGAATGGGTCCTGATTTCAATCTGATTGAATATCCTTGGAAAGAGCTGAAATCTGCCACTGTGAAAAATAATTCAGCAAACATTCCTATGCTTAAAAAAATTGCAATTGAAGAGTGGGAGAAACGACAAGCAGACAGGTGCAATAAACTTTATTGATGGCATTAAGCATTTTTTGGAAGAGGTCATTGTTGCCAAAGGTTGTCCAGCCAAATAAGGGAACCACTAAAGCTATGATTTAAAACTTTCCATTTGATGTTTCTTCTGTGACATCACTACATGAAAGTTAAAAAGGTATCTTTTTTTAACACCTTTGGTACAAATATTCTGATTCTGCTTCCTCTAAGACTAGTATGTCCTGTGTGTGGTTTGATAACTATTGTTTCTTCAACAGAGCTTTAAAGCTACATTATGTAAGAACTGCTCCCATCTAGCGGTGAAATTGTATATGACAACCCAGTGAATATTAGGTTCTAGCCCCTCACGCTATTATGCCAACAAAGCACTCAGATTTTAGTTTTTTTTTTCAAAATAATAAAAGTTAATTCATTATATAGCTAGTAAATTGTGCCCAAATGCAATTGTATTGTGTGTAAAGAAACAATAAGCGCATTTAATAACATTTTTTTTTAAATTTAACATGTTTTATTAAAAACAGAAACAAATATGTTGTACACACAATTTGATTTAATATATGGTCAGTCTCGTGTAAAAACTGCAATTACATTTAAAAAACTTTCACTAGAGCCTGTTTTATCCAACAATAGACAGATTTTAGCAACACATTAACATGGACACTACCTATGCAGTGAATTAACAATTCTTTTTGTAATGAATTACGAGCGCTATTTTTTTAAACAGAAAACCAGACTTTGTGGCAAGGCGAATGTTTCTTGACTACTGTATAGCTAGGGCCAGCGCTGCCAGTACATGTCCTTGAGAATAGGCGTGATCCTCCATCTTCAAAAGACTTTCAAATCTGTCGTGAATAATCTCCCCCTGGCATTCGTCACAGTGCCACTGAGTGTAAAAGCGCGAAAGGCAGAGCTTGAATTTCCAGGTATGTCCCTCTTTGGCCTCCTTTATTTTCAAGATGGAGGCATATCATGGCTGCCGCAATTCGAGTGACTTCCTCGTATGTATTCTGAATGGAAGATTGCACGCTTACGAGAATACTTTGATTAGTTGGTGGAAGTAATTACGCATGAATGAGCACATATTATTGAAATAACAAAGGGTTTTTTGCTAAGATCCAACAAAAAAAAGTACCTTTAAATTAAGATAATCTGGAATTACACACAGTTGTGCTAAAAAGTTTGCATACCTCTGGAGAATAGATTTACCATTTTTAAAGAAAAACATGAGTAAGAAGGCATTTCTTATTTTTCGTGGGATTCATGTTCATCTGTAGGTCATAACAGAATGGTATAATCATAAAACAAAACATGGCAACAAAGAAAGTTCAAGTGTTCAAAATTCTGCATAATCTCAGTTCTCAATACGGTGTATTGCCCCCTTTAGCATCAATGACAATGTGCAATCGTTTGTGATAGTTGTGTATGATGCCCCAAATTCTTGCAGGTGGTATGCCTCCAGGTCATGCAAAGTCTTTTGTCGTCTTGCATGAACTGCACGTCTGAGATCTCCCCAGAGTGGCTCAATGATATTAAGGTCAGGAAACTGTGATGGCCACTCCAGAACCTTCACGTTTTTCTGCGTTAACTACTAAAGGGTCAATATTGGCCTTGTGCTTAGGGTCATTGTCATGCTGGAAAATCCAAGAGCATCCCATTCACAGTTTTCATTCAGAAGAATGCAAATTGTCTGCCAGTATTGTTCGATAACATGTCGCATTCATCTTGCCATTAATTTTCACAAGGTTCCCCATGTCTTTAGAGCTCACACACCCCCAAAACCTCAGTGAGCCTCCACCATGCTTCACAGTTGGGATAGAATTATTTTCACTATAGGCAGTGTTTACCCCTCTCCAAACATAGTGCTATGGTTTGGACCAGGGCCGTAGCCAGGGTTTTGAAAATAGTGAGGTCCAGATTTTTTTTGGTACATTTTATGATTTGGCTGTTGGGGGGGGGTTAGCCCCGAGTAGGAATGTGCAAAGCACATGTAATTAATTAAGTATTTGCTGTTAAATTACCTATAACACCAACACAAGTGAGGCTGCTTTAAAACTAGTTTACTGAGAGTACTGACTAGGGATGCTCATTTCGGGTAATTTTCCCGACCAACAACCGCAACTCGTTATCCAATTATTACGTTAATTGATAAGACTATAAGATTCAATTGGCTTTAAATAAAAAATTAAATTGACGAGTGTCTGTAACCCGTTAAATATACAAACATTTATTTCACAGATTTGTTTTAATGTCTAAACAGCATACAGAACAGATCAACAACAGCTGCCGGGTGCACCAGCTTTGCTTATAAGTTCACTCGGGTGCGGTTGGTTGTATAGGTCCACCATTTCCTTGTAACCCTTTCCAGGAGCCAGCGACGTGTTGTGACAAGTGAGTCCCGTTAGCTTGCCGAGTAACGTAATTGATGTATGTTTGTGCAGCAGTGTCCATGCCGCTGTAAAGAGCATGTGGGTATATATATGTGTATGAGTATTCAATTACGCACCTCGCAACGGCGTACCCTGCAGCATTGTTGTATGTGTGCCCTGGAAGGTTTTGGTAACATTAAATCAACAACCGTATATTGCCTGCCTGGTCTCCCCTTCCTCTATACACACATACGTGACATTAACAACTGCAAATAAGGGGTATATTTTATTAACACAAAACAAAATGTTTATAACGCTTGCTATGCGTTATAACTAACTATACAATATCTGCCGAGCGCACCCATTCCATTGAAATGACCATTACGGTCCTCTCTGAAAATAAAGTGCGTGTTGTCAATCACTGTATGTGTTGTTTTTAAGGTAACATTATTTTGTCGGCTATAATGCATCAGGAGCATGATGAATTATAGCCGATAAAATAATATGCTTCCCAATACGATAGCGTTATACGTTTGTGTACATGAAAAAATGAAAGCACGAGTTAATATCACAGTAATCATAAATGTCCAAGGGTTGTCATTTTAAATGAAGAACGCGTTGCAGACGCAAAACAGGCAGCCGGTATATTTTGGCATTCTAGTTAGCAAACACTAGCTTCTTTTTTGTGGGTGAACAAAGAGTAAGATAGATGTGAAACACAATCAGATAACACTTCTCTAACATTAGAATATACCAATCTAAATGTATCTTACTCATGTGACATCCATTTTCAGTGTCTACTCCGTCTGTTTGTACTGCGCGCATTGATCCATCAGGTCCAAAACAAGACTGAAAAGGGGGGGAACACAACGTCTCTGATTGGATGAAATCCAAGATATTAAAGGTCCCATGGCATGCTCATTTTGAATGCATTTGGATGCATGCATTTATATATGGCCTTAGTGGTCCCCTAATACTATATCTGTAGTCTCTTACCAAAATTCAGCCTTGGTGCTGAATTACAGCCACTTCAAGCCAGTCCCACAATGAGCTTTCCTTAGGACGTGCTGTTTCTGTGTCTGTAGCTTTAAATGCTAATGAGGAGGAGCGAGGCGGGGTAAGGTGGAGGTGGGGGTGTGGCCTTGACTAGCTTGTGGCCACAGTACAATTTACAGTGAATATATCGCAATTCGCTCGTAGACAGGCAGTCGTTCAAGCTTTCCAGTTTGACTAAAATTAGATCTATGAAATGATAATGATATTACATCATTTATTTGTTTACATATTTTATATTTCATACATCTTAAAAGTTATTACAATTTATCTTATTACAATTACATCAAGCTCTGCAGAAACCTGCTAATAAGCCATTGTTTTGAATTAGGTGTGAAGGGAAATACATGGGCGGGCCCATGTATTTAGGAAGAGTTAACAGGCCATAATTAACTCCTCACCAGTAAAACGCTATAACTACTGCAGTCACGTAGCTGGTAAAAGACAGCTGTATTTGTCTGTAGTAGGGTGGCCACCAGACATTCGTAAATATTCGGGACATTCTATTGATAATCCAAGCAGTTAAAATCAGTGCCTGTAGCCTCATTGCTGTAAGGTGCCTCGAATTTATCCATTCTCATCTGTTCACCCTGTTTTGCAGAGGTGCACACTTAGTCATTCCAATGAGGGGAAAGGCGGATATCGCGCGCGCCATAACACCAACAGCAGAACGGTTATCCAAATAACAAAGATGTGTACAACACAGTGTGTGTATTCACACATATACTTGGTGCTATCTATCTTTACATTAGGCTGTTGGTTGTTAGCTGAAGAGCTAAAGTTACAGCCCCATTCTAAGGTTAACAAGCTATGTAGTAACTATACATGGTAAAGCAATAAATTGATACAGCTTTAGTTAACTTACTTGTCCAAGGTTTGTAGCTGAGCCAAGGAGAGTCGGTACTGATCCAGACTTTAATTTCAGACGTTCAGCAAGGCCAGCTCTGTATTGGCCGAATTTGAGGAAACAGTTGTTGATTAAATGTTCGGCGCAGACATACCGGTAGAAAACATTTGGAAGTTGTGTTGGCGCATTTCCAGAGAAAATGAAATTAATCCACTGGTTCTTCAGAGGTTCAGATTAAGGAATTAAAAAAATACTTTAATTTTCTTTTCTACATCCAAAAACTGAGCAACTGCCATGCTTCACTCGTTTGCAAGCCATGATCTCTCTCAAGGAAAAACATTATTTGCTTGGTTGTAGCTGATTTTCATTCTCATGGGCGGGCCAAATTCTCTGGGCGGGCCAAGCAGAGAAAGGGGAGGTAACCTTTCCCCTTATGACGACATAAGGGGCAAATTTCAGAACAGCTCGTCTTAGCTTTCGTTTTCTCAAAGTCGGAGAAAGATACTCATTGCTTGGTTTTTACCTATCGCCATTTCTAGCCACTGGGGGACCATAGGCAGGCTAGATTAACTAATTTAATGGTAAAAAACCTCATAAATTGACATTTTCATGCCATGGGACCTTTAATAAAAAAGATATTCACCTAATTTTTCGTCACGCTTTTTTCTAAGGATGCACTCTGTAGTCGGGAGTAAAATGATACAATTAATGTGCACTTATGAAGTTGAAGCATTAATAATAAATGTATTTCCTTTTCTCCCGTTGCAATAGTCTGGGTTAAGAACGGAGAAATGCTTAATAAATGCGTACAGATGATTGATAGTATAGACGTGGTTGATATTTCCTATCTAACCATCTGAACTCACAAATGATCATTTATCCGTGTGTAAACAGCTACGGAAAGAAATACTACAGTGACCCGGGGAACTAACGCATTGCCCGCGAGTCAGACAACGGAGTAGGCTACTTAACTTGAACTGTGTGCGTGATACACGCTGAAACATAGGAGCAGACCGCAACAAGATAACTTACATTAATTACTATCCCATTAATCCTCCACCGGAGATGTTCTGGGAAATGATTTAGAATGTCTATGACAGAACTTAGTAAATGAATAATATTTAATTCCAATTAAAGGGCATCAAGTACAACAC
>JACXGM010036504.1:0-11371 GCA_016801145.1 Umbra pygmaea
GGATTAGTTTGGAGCATTGAATAACATTCTGGTATAATATGGATTAGTTTGGAGCATTTAATAACATTCTGGTATAATATGGATTAGTTTGGAGCATTTAATAACATTATGTTATAATATGGATTAGTTTGGAGCATTGAATAACATTCTGGTATAATATGGATTAGTTTGGAGCATTGAATAACATTCTGGTATAATATGGATTAGTTTGGAGCAATGAATAACATTCTGGTGTAATATGGATTAGTTTGGAGCATTTAATAACATTCTGGTATAATATGGATGTGAATAAAGTGTGTAAATATAAAACCATCTGTTTGGATCATGATGAGTTGACAGGTTCTTTGTCAGTATGTGTGTAAGGGACATAGTTGGAATGTTTGTTCTCTCCGATCAGTTTGGATCAAGGCAGAGAGCCTGGGTTATGTGGACATCTGGCACTCGTGCCCCTCTGTAGCGCGTGTAACTTGGGTGGAGCCCCTACGGGGGCATATGTGGGTCAGAGGATGGAACCACAGTGAGAAGAGCACCACTGAGGTACGGTTCCTTAGGGGGAGATGGGGGGGGGGGGGGAGAGGGCAGAACGAGGCACAGCTGGTCTGCGGAGAAGCAGGTAAGATATTGACCTGCTCCTGTGGACATGTGTGTTTATTTGCATGCAGAAGACAGCAAGAACCTACAGTATTTACCCGTTCTGCATTAGCATTCACCACGGCCCGTTAGATCTAATGGACTGGGGACAAAGTCACACGTATAATGGAAACAGTCCAAATGAGAGAAAAGGGAGCGGAGTGAGAGATGTGAGGAGATGTAGATGTTTATACAGTACTGCAATATCTATAATGCTTCTTGAAGATAGTCACACCATTAGCGATTAAACCATTGTCCCCTTCAGATTGTCGTAGTAACAGCTTTGTAGTTAACTTCTGAACTGTATATTTTGTGCAGTAGACTAGTAATAATACTGTAGCTACTTTTCAATAACTCTGTGTGTGTGCTGGGCTGGGCTGAGCAGGTGGGTGTAAGACAGAGAGAGAAAGCTATTAGTAGTTTGTAGTGTTTGACATGATTAATGCCTGGGTTTTTATCAGCACCCTCTCCCTGCAGAGATCATTTCCCCCTACCTACCTAACGACGGGACTATTTTAGGCCTTGGCTCATTAATACCCGGTGATTAGATTCATTGTTCCAGGATTTTGATGGATGTCTTACGCTTTCAAAAGTTTCTCTTTTGTAAGAATTGAGTGATTCTCTTCTTCGGATTTGTATGATTTTAATGTTCATTAATGGATTTTCAACAGATTTTTGCCAGGCCCACGAGTGGAATAGCGGTCTAAATGGCGGGATAAACTTTGGTCGCGTCACACAGTGAACCATTTGCCTCTTTATGAAGTACTGTAGTTGCTGCGCTCACTTCTTTCCGGAATGTAGACAAAGAGGTGGGTGGTATGGAATACATGCCAATGACAATAATGGGTGTTAGCTTCTGTAATGACAGTTCCACCTTATTCACACATAAAGAGAGATATGTGAACGTCTGACCACAGCCACTGAACTTCCAGGTGAAACAAAAAGAAGTATCTATGTGTGAGTCCTGCAAAAATCTCATTAAAACACAAAAATCCCAAAACAAAATTGACGCCATCCTGCTTTCTTCACCATGGTGGCCAGAAGCTTAAATATAGCTGAATTAATCTTTAAAAATATCCATCAATGCACTCTGAAATTTGTCGGTACATATACTCAAACACAGATTGAGATAGTTACACAGGTGTTTCTGCTTTCCACAACAGAAAATGTTTAGTTGCGAAAGATTAACAGGTACAGTAGGCCTGCTTGAATTGGTCCAACAGAAATAGAGTTTGACAACATTTTTTTGCAATTAAACCTTTTACTTCGCCAGAATAGTATTTCAACAGACAGTGAAGTATAAAGCTACATTGTGTATTTTCTTTAGTTGATTCTTAGCAAAAACGATTTTCGAACTCGGATTTTCAGTTTCGAAATAATACCGCTAGTAATTCATTACGGTATTGTCCATGTTCACGTTTTGCTAAAATTAGTATTTTGTTCAATAAAACAGATTCTAGTGAATGTTTTTCAAATGTTATTGTGTTTTCACATGAGACACTGACAATTTATTTAATCAAATTGTGTGTACAACATATTTGTTACTGTTTTTAAGAAAACTTGTTAAATTATTAAAATTTATTTTTTTTGCTATCTCATGCTCTTATTGTTACCTTTACACACAATACAAATGCATTTGGTTACAATTCACAGGCTATATAATGAATCAACAATGATTATTGCAATTAATTAAAATGAGCGTTATTGTTTTGAAAGATAAAATAAAATCAGAGTTTGTGTTGCAGGCTAAATACCCGGATGGGCTAGAACACTATTCAGTTGCTTGTCATGTACACTTTCACCACTAGATGGTAGCAATTCTTACACAATGCAGCTTTAAGGTAAATCTTAGTTTAACCTCACTATATTCACTCCGATCTTGCTTAAAAAACAGAGTTAGTACCTAGCTTCTGTAGCTAACCTTGTTGACCAAACAATGATAGAATGTATAGAATGTTGATACTTTTCATTTTGACCTGTCTAACAAGTGTTAAATGCTAGTAAATGTTAACTAGCTACATTATTTCTATCAAACATTACTTATGTATACCCATAAATAAATCTAATATATGGCCATACATATGAAAAATCTTAAAATATATTTGAAAATATATGACCATATATTTTGATTACAAAATTTGAATTACAATTTTTGTATATTTTGACATATATGTACATGTAATGATCTGTCCACCATATATGCCAATATCTGACATATAAGTATACATACCTATATGGCCATATATTAGATTTCTGTATGGTATACATTTAAAAAGAGTACTTAAATATTTATTTGACAGACATGTCATACCATTACTTTCAGTTATGTATATACAGTGGGTATACAAAATAATCACCCCCTGTAAAATAATCACATGTTGTTGCTTTGCAGCCTGAAATGAAGACAGACACAGTTTTTGTTTCATTCAGCTGTATTTACTCAGTGTAACTTATAACATCCAAGTGAAAGATATAACACCAACATGTCAGAAAAAAAGAAATACAAAATATAATCACTGAGTTGAAAGAAGGATCACCCCCTTGTTTCAGTATTTAGTTGAACCACTCTTTGCTTTAATTACAGCCTTTAGTCTGTTGGGATATGTCTCTACTAACTTTGCACATCTAGACATTGCAATATTTTACCACTCTTCTTCGCAGAACTGCTCAAGTTCAGTTAAATTTGATGGTGACCGTTTGTGGACTGCTGTCTTCAAGTCATTTCACAGATTTTCAATGGGGTTTAAGTCTGGGCTCTGACTAGGCCATGCAAGGCCATTCACCTTTTTCTCATTCAAACACTGTGTGGTCAGTTTTGCTTTGTGCTTTGGGTCATTGTCATGTTGGAAGGTAAATCTTCTTCCCATTGACAACTTTCTGGCAGAGAGCAGCAGGTTTTCCTCAAGAATTTGACAGTATTTTGCCCCATCCAGTTTTCCTTCTATCCTGACAAGTACTCCAGTCCCTGCTGCAGAGAAATAACCCCATAACATGATATTACCACCTCCATGCTTTACTGTAGGAATGGTGTTATTTAGATGGTGAGCTGTATTGGATTTTCGCCAGACATATCGCTTGGCGTTGAGGCCATACAATTCCATTTTAGTCTCATCTGACCATAACACTTTTTTCCACGTGGCCTTAGTGTCACACTTTAGATGGTTGAGGAAGTTAGACCGAGACAGAAATGGTGTTCTTACTTCTTTGTTTAATTTTATACTCTTTGCAAAACAATAAACCTAAAGCAATAGTGGTCGACATAAGTACGGGCAACATTGATTCCCAAATTTAAACACTCTGTAATATTACCAAATGTACACTCAGTCCTAAAATGGGGACTAGGCGACATGAGTAGAAAGCTAGGTCTATATACACATTACCTTCTCCGTATGAACACTAACTAAATAAGATGAGACATTAACATAATTTGTTAGAAAGGTTTACCTTGATACCGGCTACTCAATATATACCATACGCTGTATATGAGCGGCAGTGTAAAGATAGTAACAGAGTATAATAAACAGGATAATGACACCCTCAGGTAACAGGAGAATGTTCTCTCAATGAAACGCAACCCACCCGCTAGAACACTGGAGCTTATAAGAGCATCTGACCACTAATTAGAGACTGGTAGTTACAATTAGGCCAATCTAGATGGCACACTCAATTTAGAGATCTAGTAAGCTACATGCTCCAGTGTTCCAACAGGGGGTGCTAACATTACATTAATAACATCTACAACCACATTAAATCCCTTCAGTACCTAGTACTGGAAAACACTTATTTTCAAATAACGTCCAACACTAAAGAGCATCGTTTTCCCAGTCATGACATCCCTACACTGGGACACCATGACAATTAGAATCTTCAAGGTGCGTTTTGGCAAAGCTCAGTCGTGACTGCATGTGGCCTTTCTTGAGGAGTGGCTTTTTTCTTGCAACCCTCCCATACAAGCCACATTTGTGGAGAATTTGTGATATTGATGTCACATGCACACAATGACCACTCTTTCTCATGAATTCTTGCAACTGCTTCAGAGTTGCTATAGGCCTCATTGTAGCCTCTCTGACCAGTTTCCTCCTCGCTCTTTCATCCAGTTTGGAGCGACGTATTGACCGAAGGAGGGTCTGTGTTGTACCAAATACCTTCCAGTTCTTAATAATTGACTTCACTGTGCTTCTAGGCACTGATAAAGCCTTTGAAATTGTGTTGAATCCATCTCCTGACTTGTGTCTCTCCACAAATTTAACCCGTAGATCTTTTGACAATGCCTTGCCACCCATAGTTGATTGTTGTCTTCAGTTGCGCTACCAAGGACTGAAATGGTTCAGGAAAAGCTTGTTTCATGCTGAGCTAATCAAAATGACCACAGCTGATCACAGTTGAAAGTCATTTGGCTTTGTGGGCTATTGAGAAGGTGATTAACTACACCTGGTTGGGATTCCAAGTCATTTTTAGGAGGGGGTGATTTTTTTTCCAACTGATTTTTTTCCCAACCAATTCTGTTTTTTAATTTGTAATTTTTTTTTCAGACAACTTGGTATTATATCTTTCTGGATGTTATGAGTTGTACATACGGCTGAATGAAACAAAAACGTGTCTGTCCGTTTTCATATCAGGCTGCAGAGCAACAGAATGTGAGGGGGGTGATTCTATTCTACCCACTGTACAGTACATGACACAGGATTTCATTTTAACACTCCAGTGTGGTTAAGGTTAGGGTTAAGTCTTGGTGTAAGGTTAGATATGATTAAAGACTGAGAGAACTATGCTCATGTGCACATACGTGATATGATGTGAGCTCCGCCCTCTGTTTTGAATCAACCAATCAAATGATTTCTTCCTGCAAGGCGGATCTGCTTGGAGAACACTTTTCAATACCTAAAACTCCCTTGAGATTATTTTAATTGAAACAACAGTTGGAAGTTGTGGAAAAGGGAGACAGTTATGTAAAGGGAAACAGATTCCAGGGGCTCTAACCCTTGTTGCCAGGTCACACCTGCGTTCCGGAGTCGGGAGGTTCAACTGCCACACCGACTCAGCACACCAGCTCGAATTCTAAACGGTTGTGTAAGTGGGATGCTCCTGCGTGGATTTTCTGCTCAAGTCAGCTCAAGTTTAGCCATTGTTGGTCCTCGTTTCAAACTGCTGGTGGAAACGGTGCTAAAATAAGGTACAGCAGATTGTGTGCAGGCCAGTCATATTGCTCTTTATTCTGGTGAAAATATCCTGCAGTATTGTTGAGGGGAGCTCCTATGGTTTGAGTTGTTATACAGGCTGAGTATTTATACTGCTGCTTCCTGGCCTGATCTGCTGCTGTTCAGCTGAAGAACTAAGAGAGGCTCTGGGTACAAAGCAGCCTGGCCTCCTTTTCACTTTGGTCTCTCTTTTATTCCTCTTAATAAGGAATCCTGTTGTGAAAGAAACAGCTATTACCTCGTTAAAATTATTTGTTTGTTAATTCTCCATGTAGCAGCATCCAGAATTACACCTTAATGCAGCTCATTACACTTTGTTTCTCGCCTTTTTACGCTTTCTTTCATTAAATTCAATTGAAAATGTTGTATTGATGTGGGAAATACATTTACATTGCAAAGTTTTTTGTCTCTTTTTCTTGTTCTCTCTCCTCCACCCCTATATTGTGTCAAACCGCCACAACACTCGTTCTCTCTCCCCAACTGCTCTCTCCTCCTCCATCATGTGGAGGAACAAAACAAACTTCAGAATGTTCTGGAATCCTCCCAGTCCCTCCTTGCTACCTTCTCTTCCTCTTCCTCTTCCTCTCTGTCTGCTGCTAAACCCACTAATCAATCAGAATCTCCAGTTTCATCCTCCAACCCCAGGAAACTTGTCCACTTTCTCTTCTATCCTTTACCCTCCACCTTCTCCTCTGCCATATTCCCTCTCTGCTGATGCCTGTCAACCATTTTGAGATAGAGTTTGATGACATCTGTATCTTCTTCACACAACCCTGTGTGTCTACTGGTCGCTCTCTCAACCAAACCTGCCCATGCACTTAATAATTTCTCCCCTCTCTCACCAGATGACATTCTGCAGCTAGTGAGATCTGTCTGCCCAACAACATGCCCGCTCGTCCCTATTCCCTCCTGCAGACCATCTCTGGAGACGTCCTCCCATTCCTCACCTCGCTCATCAACTCATCCCTGACCACTGGGTGTGTCCTTTCGGACTTCAAGTTAACAAGAGTTGCCAAGCCTGACTATGGCTCAGAGGTGGACAAAGTACTGAGTAAAAGTACTTTTCTGAGTAACTCTTGAGTTCACAAGTTTTGGGAAGTCCCTACTTAAGACCAAATTGATCAGGTAAAAAGTGTTCACAGCTTACCAGTGACCATGATTGATATTTCCTTCACTCTTTCTAATTGTTTTATAGGTTACTGTTAAGATATGAACTCCCTACTTGAACAATTTGGTCTTAAGTAGGAACTTCCCAAAACTTGTGAACTCAGAGTTACTCAGAAAAGTACTTTTACTCAAGAAAATGTCCACCTCTGCTATGGCTTCTCCGACTTTACACAGCCCCCCAGCGTGAGGCAGCGCAAATTGGCATAACGCTACCTGGGATTTGGGATAGATAAATCGGATTATTTACCTTGCCACATCGCACTCCTGCGACTCATTTTGTGCAGATCAGGCACCTATAAGTTCAGCCACGGAAGTATAGTTGGTGAGTGCTATCATCCCGGGCATAATCTGACAAACGGATGAACGAGCGCCCCTCACCATCCCGCATCTGTCCAAGGAGATGCGGAGCTGCCGACAAGGCAGGGTCAGTGGGATTTGGACAAGACCAATTTGGGAGGGGAGAAAATAACACAGCAAGCCCCTCCTAAAGAAACCCACCACTCTGATGCCTTTTCTATCCAAGACAATTGAGCCTGCATTCTCCAAACAACTCTCCAGTTATCTCTTTCAGAATGGTCTCCTCGACCACAACCAGTCAGGCTTTAAGACAGGCCACTGGACTGAGACTGCTCTACTCCATGTAACAGAAGCTCTTTGCAAGGCCCCAGCTAACTCTTGCTCCTCTGTTGTCATTCTTCTAGATCTATCATATAACATTGAACTGTCACATCCTACATTCCACCTTTTCAGATCTCTGCATCTCCGGCTCTGCACACTCTTGGATTGCATCCTCCCTGGCAGGCTGCTGCTACCAGGTGACATGGAGAGGATTTTTGTCTGCTGCAAGTACACTCCACTGGTGTCCCCCAAGGCTCTGTTCTAAGCCCTCTTGTCTCTACACGAAATCCCTTGTATACCCTCTCGTTCTTTGCTAACATCAAGACTGTGACACGTTCCTGCATGTTCATGCTCTATAACATTCGCAGAGTACGACCTGACCTCACCCAGGAAGCAGCACAGATAGTCATCCAGGCTCTTGTCATCTCACAACTGGATTACTGCAACTCACTCTTGGTAGGACTCCCGTCCTATGCCACCACACCGCTCCAACTCATTCAGAATGCAGCGTCCCGCCTAGTGTTCAAACATCCCAAGTTCTCCCACGTCACCCCAATTCATTTGCTCTGAGTAGAAGCTTGTATCCGCTACCAGGCCATGGTGCTTGCCAACAGAGCGTCAAGAGGACCTCCTTCTCCCTACCTTCAGGCAATGCTCAAACCCTACATCTGGGTTCAAAACTCTTCTCCGTCCTGGCTCCTCAATGGTGGAACCAGCTTCCATTGGAGGCTAGAACAGCAGAGTCTCTACCCATCTTCAGGAAACATGTGAAAACCTTCCTCATCGATTAGTACTTAAATTAATTGAATTCCACCTCCTCTGTTGTTTTTAAAATATGTTATGTTTATTTGGATGATTATTTTCTAGCATTGTTTTTGCCTCTTTACTGTTTCAAATATTCAATGCTCTTACCACTGAGTTGTTGTGGTTTAACCTAGTTTCTCTTAAAACGATGGCCCTATCTAATTGCAACAACTCCCAATGGATTTACCTTCACTGGTTAACTAGTTCTCATGGCAGTTTGTCACAAATCTTGCTACTTTGTATTTTGCATTATAAATGTGTGACTTCATCAATGTTTGATTTGTTTTTTTTAATTATTTCTGGGTCTGTAGGCACTGTGTCTCTAATGTGGTCATACATTTGGAATGAGAATGTGAACAGTGTACACATAACCAATCTTCGAACTACAGCCTGGTCGGCTTTTTTGTCATTACCTATTTAGGTTGTTAGCTACTAATTCAAAGATTGTCTGTAGTTCAGTGTCAATGGTTAAGTGTTCTGTCTGGTAAGTGCAACATTTTGGTTTATAGGCCGCGGGGACCCTGGACCTTACAACCATGTGTGGCAGTGGGGTCCTTTCATTATGTTTTTTTTTTCATTTCATTACTTTCTAAGATGGCGCCTCATCAACACCCGCAGTTTTTACAATATCGATTCCATCTAGCGGCACCATATGTGTTTTCCTGCCGTGCAGTGCGCTTTTGGATTTGTGATTGATTGGTTGTCTAGTCTTTTATTGCCATTTATTTTACCAGTAGGTGGCTGTCTATACTAGTATCTAGTATTTGGCCATCTGATTTAATAATTTCACCAGTTGAGGAACAGAATCACTGAGATGGTGATGACAAATATCAAAGATATTTTTCAGCATGTGACCAGCTCACATATGTGAAAACTATTATTAGTTAGTAAATATGTCACAACATTGTAATAAAAAAAGTAAAAAGTTTTGTGGTATCATTTCGGAATGTGTAATGTTTCCTTTGTTTTTAATTGATTTTCATTGCGTAATAAAGCGTTTTTTATGTTAAATCAAGCACTTTTATTCTGAAGGCAAATATAGAAAAGGCTAGGAATCCACTAATGAGCTAGCTTTAATTCCTTAAGAATTAAATATTTGAAGTAATTAAAAATATAATCCAGACGTAAAGCAGGAAATAATGCTGGCGAAACAATTGCCAACTAAGTAAATGCATCAGTTACAAGGCTCATTGATATTAGGGCTCATTCGTGGAGTGGTCTACCCTCTTCAATTTGACAAAGAGTTTGTGTCTTCGACAGTTGGAATGTACCAGTACTAACAATTAACAGGTAGGCTATCTCTCTTTGTATTGCACTCATCAATGGCAAAAGTAGTATTATTAGTAGTAGTATTATAATGATTGAACAGTTGAACAATCTGTTCAACTAGAACAACAGTTTCTTGTTCTTAGCTGACAGGAGTTTCACTCGGTGTGGTCTTGTGCTGCTGTAGCCCATCTGCATCAAGGTTCAACGTGTTCTGCGTTCAGAGATCCTATTCTGCATATCTTGGTTATAATGAGTGGTTATTTGAGTTATTATATAGAATCATTATTTTCTATATTTTTGCTTTGTGTGTGGCATTCCCGAATACAACTTTATATAAAGAGTTGTTTAGTGGCAGATGGGTGAAGAACACAGTTGAGCAAAGAACTCCTGCCTGGGTAGTGGTTCCCAAACATGGGAACTAGGACCCCTGGTGGTACAGTAACCAAAAGAGTTTGTAAACTACTGGTAATAAGGACATACACCGCTGCGGCGCAATAACATTGCAGTCTCTCAAAAATGCAAGCCATTCTAGTTCTTTTTGTTCACCACAATCACGTATCACAATGCTCAGAAAGCAGCCGTGGGATGGAGACGACTCAGAGGATGGACATAAATTGACAGTGTTGAGATTGTTCTATTCTTCTTCTTAATGACCAGAGAGCAGGAAAACAATGACACCAGGATTGTGAAAAAGAATAGAGGAGGTAAATGAGTATTGATTGTAACAGGCTGGTTCAGAGCTAATTTAACTGTCCTTTAAGCAGATCATTGGATTTCCAGATTACTATTAGAGATGAACAAAGGATGGGGGGCGTAGGGGGGTGCCACTATGACCCTATTAAAGACACACATTCACACGCTCATAGAACCAGGAAGTGGCTGTGACCCTATTAAAGACACACATTCACACGCTCATAGAACCAGGAAGTGGCTGTGACCCTATTCAAGACACACATTCACACGCTCATAGAACCAGGAAGTGGCTGTGACCCTATTAAAGACACACATTCACACGCTCATAGAACCAGGAAGTGGCTGTGACCCTATTAAAGACACACATTCACACGCTCATAGAACCAGGAAGTGGCTGTGACCCTATTCAAGACACACATTCACACGCTCATAGAACCAGGAAGTGGCTGTGACCCTATTAAAGACACACATTCACACGCTCATAGAACCGGGAAGTGGCTGTGACCCTATTAAAGTCACACATTCACACGCTCATAGAACCAGGAAGTGGCTGTGACCCTATTCATGTCTGTGGGCCTTCGGTCTGAGCTGGTGGATCATAAGAGGATCTGTGGGAGAGGTTAAACGAGCACACATATAGAGCAGGTTGGCCAGCCAGGCTCCAGCACAACTTTTACTTTGAAAAGTAGTTTTTACTTCCCTCTTTATTTACAATCCCTCCATTGTTCTTATTGTAGCATGACTAATGTTGTTAATTACCTGTTAACTGCAGCAGACTGGCTCACTGGGCTGATACACATGACAGATGAGCTGTAGCTAACATCTGCTGTGATGCAGTCTACAGACACTGTTCACTCAGGAGACTTTATTATTAAACAGACTGTAAACTGAGAAGACTTTACTCTAAGTTTCTGTTTGACTAAAAATCCTAGAAGTCCAGAGAATAATTTAATGTTAGTCTAGAGAGGTAATTGTAGAATCACCTTTTTGCA
>JACXGM010036505.1:0-11365 GCA_016801145.1 Umbra pygmaea
TTCTTTTGTATCTCGCAACAAATGTTGATATCTCCCATCCTTGATTTGAATAATGCGCCGCAACGCAGCAAAATAAATGCTTATTTCAACAAGAGGTAAAATTAGATGTCAATCATCATCAAACTGCCAGTAGCAAATCAAATTTTGGGGTGGCACCCGGGGTGGCCAATCATATGTCAGGGGTGTCCAGTGCCCCCCCTGACACCCCTCTGGCTCCGCTACTGGTGGGTAGGGAGTCAGACTTGTGGTCAGAAGGTTGCCTGTTCGATTCCCGACTGAGCCAAAATGTCGTTGTGTCCTTGGGCAAGACACTTTACCCTAATTGCTCCCAGGTTTTTGCTGTAAATAAGAAATTGTTCTTAGTCAACTTACCAGGTTAAATAAATAAATAATGTGTTTTATCTATCCATTGTGATTTTTGTTATACATCTACTTACTGTATGACCTTTCTGTTGTGCCTTATCTCCTCGTCCCCCTCAACTGTCTACTGTGTCGTATGTTTTGGACAAAACTGTTAATTATTATAATATTCAGTCATCTCACATTTGTGTCTTTGTCACATAAAGTCTTCCTAATAAAATAAATTAAGCATAATCTGTAGAATCATTTGTAAAAATATATCTGGTTGGAAAATACTCTTCCCTTCTACTTTATTAAAACGATATGTTTATTTAAAACTGTTTGTTTATTCCATAAACTACTGACAACATTTCTCCCAAATTCAAAATTAAAATAATGAAATTCAGAGCATTTATTTGCATAAAATTACAACTGATCAAAAAAAGAAACAAGATACATTGTTTTCGAATAATGGAAAGAAAATCCATATTAATTTCTAAACATAACTATACTAATGTGTTAACATAGGAAGAGATCAAAAGACAATATTTGGTGGAGTAATAATAATTGTATAATAATATTAATTGGCTTTCATGCGTCTTGGCATGCTCTCCACCAGTCTTTAACATTGATGTTAGGTGACGTTATGCCACTCCTGGCATCAATCAAGCATCTTCCTCTTGATCACATTCTAGAGGTTTTCAGTGGGGTCATTTTAAGATAAAGCTGTAGTGGTCTCTTAAAGTTTTCCAGAGTTACCTTTTACATAATTGGAAAGACAAAGCTTACCCTCATTCTATTGAATGTAAATTACAGTGTTATTTCGAGAGAGGGTAATGAAGAGGCTGGCACTGTTGTGCAGATGTTTTTCTTTTATTTTGATCCAAAGTACAATCCTAACTGCTCAGAAGAAAGCACTTTAGCATCTGCTTTTATTTCCACCTGTTAATGTCTAATAAATTGTAAGCATCAGCATTAACTCAATGTCCCACACCGGAGCCTATAAAAATAGCTCCCGGTTTACAATGGATACAGAAGACTATGAGACTACATCTAAGAGCAATGTTCTGTGTATTGAGGTGGGTGCAGCCAAGGGCCAGACTTTTATATCTGACAATATTAAAGGGAATAAATTAGGGTTTTGTGCTCGTTTATGGTTCTCAGGGGGTTGATGGAGTAATGTTATTGGGCTGTGATGTACATCAAAAAAATTACCACTTATAGCTGCTGTTTTACAATCTAAGCTGTTAAAAAAATCCATGAGTTACAAGGTAACTCTGACAAAAATACTTTTTTCAACAGAAACATTATAGTTTGGAGTTAATTAATCCTGGACATTCATTCCAGTTTTGAGAGTTTGATGCAAATGTCATATTTGGGGGTGGGTTAAGTACAAAATCAATGTCTTTGCTGCCTCTATGTTTCAAAACTGCCATCACCAATGATGTACTGTAGGAGCACCCTAAATCAGGTCCTTCTATTCCCTAGTAAGGGATCCTATAACAGTGTTTTTCAAAACGCTTCTTGATGAACACCAGTTTTTCCATGTATTTGATCGATTTCTGAGCTAGAACACCTGATTCAACTCATATGCTAATTATCAGACCCTTGATTAATGAATATGGTAAGTTAGTTCAGTGGCTTCAGCTAAACTGCTGAACATCTGGTGTGCCCCGAGGAAAGGGTTGAAAACACTACTGTCAAAATGTACACTCCAGGTGAGATCTTCAGGGTGGTGGTAACACCTCAAAGGTTTTTATGTTCTTTTCTCTTTTTTCTTTTAATTAGTAATGTCAACATTGTAAAAACATGTCACAAAATAAAATGCACATAATTATTTATTGACATCTGTAATGAATTAACCTGGACAGGATTTCCAAAACAATAATGGGGTTTATTGTACGAAGAGGTGAGCCAATGAACAGGGTACCCAGGACATCCACAATATAGAAAATATAGCAATCAGAGCACGACACAAGACTTGGTATTCAGGGAAGGCAGAGAATTCAGTACACAAGGCATTGTAGTCAGGGCAGGCAAGGGTTTGGTACACAGGAGTTCGTACTAGACAGAAGTACAAGGGGCAGGCAGGAAGAGACGTCATCAGGAAGCAGGCTTGAGTTTGTTACACTGTAGGAATTTATAACAGGCAGAGGCACAAAAGGGTAATCCAAAAAGCAGGTTATCCAATACTCAGAAATATTATCTTTGAACCAGGTAATCAAGGAAGGATAGAATGCAGGGGAATCTTAAATACAGCCAGGAGAGTACGAAGGTGTTTAGAATTTAGGTGATTGAGACCGGACTATGGGGATGCGTTCGTGTAGATCGGGTGAGTGATCAATACCAGTTTGGGAAGGTGCGTTGTGGAGGGAAGTGGAGCTGGTCGATGTGATAACATCTAATCCCATCCCCATACACCCCCCCCTACCAAAACCCACCCCAGACCCCCACAGCATCCCCCCAACCACACTAAAAGCATAAAGAAAAGCAAAGAAAAAAAAAATTAAAAAAGAAATAGTATAAATAAACATATAATTTGAAAACTAAACTAGGCTAACATCTAAATAGGACAGCTCTGTGTCAGGACCCAGGCTAGGAACCAAGGGGGAATCCAATTGCAGATGGACACAAGGTGAATGATAACAATAATATTTATTGAGGATGATAGGTCAGGATAATGGTAAGCTGTTGGGATGACCGGATGTAGTGGATGGACCCAGGAGAGCGGAGACCAGGTGAGTGGACACAAGGTAGGTGATGACCAAGGGCACAGGAGCTGTGAGGTCTGGATGGCTGGAGAGGAACAAGGTGAGTGATGACCAGATCAACAGCACAGATGGTTTCTGGAAATGGAGGCATGGAGAACCAGGGTGAGATAATGGCAACTCAGAATAATAAGGGCACAGCACTCTAATAAGGGCACAGACTGGCAATAATAACTTCACTAACAAAACAAATAGTAGCACAGTGCACAGACTCTCTAGAAATAGTAATGGCACGAGACTAGACTGCACTTGGGAGGGTGGCAATCAGCCACAGGGTGCAGCAGAGGGAACAAGTGATGAGGATCAGTGTTGATGGGACTGGTGATTGTTGCCTTCAGGGGTGCAGGGAAAACGGGAACTGGTACTCGGGAACATGATGAAGACAAACAACCACAGAGACAGACCAAATGCACACCAAAGGACACCAGGTTAAGGGAATAGACACACAAGGAAAAGGGAAACAGGTTCAGGAGGGCAGGTTTGTGACACTCTGGGAGGCCCTTAATGTAGGTAAGAAAAGGTTGCCACCTGTAAAAAAATGTATTTGCAGAGCCCCGAAGAGAATACTTAATCTTCTCCAGCTGCAGGAAGAATATAATATATCTGAGCCATTGAGAGACTGAGGGTGGCTGGGAAGGCTTCCAGTGAAGGACAATTCTGCATCAAGCTAATAGTGTAGCTAAAGCTACAGTGTCAGAATGTTTTGTGTCAAATTAGAGTAAGTCAAGGGGAGCAGGACAAATTTGAAGTAGTTTGGATAAGACCTGGAAGATAGAGTCCCAGTAGTCCCTTAATTTAGGGCATAGAAAAAACATATGATAAAGGTGGCATGGGGAGGCATGACATCTGTCACAAACATCAACCACAGTAGGGTAGATTTCAGACAGTCTGGATTTGGAGAAATGAACTCTATGAACCAGCTTAAACTAGATGAGCACAGGACGTAGTGGGGCTAACTCTGTCTATCGCCTCACTCCACCACTTCTCCGTGAACTCCACACCCATTTCCTTCTCCCAGGCAGATGTTTTTGTTGGTGGAGTGTTTGTTGAAACCCATAATACATGAACATACCTGAAAAATTACTGCTTTCTGTATGGGCATAAGAGTCAATAGAGCAACCCATGCCTGGTTTGGAGGTAAATCGTAAATTGTGAGGACACCAAAGGTTTTATCTGGAGGAAGCGGAACAATTAGATGGAGGCAGAAAGTGTTCAGATGCCAGATCAGGGAGCTAGAGAAAACACCATTGTCGTAATGGTCATGGAAGGTATAAATACCTTTCCTTGCCCAGCGAGAGAAGGCATTGTTAAAAAGGGAGGGGGGAATATGTGCTTTTTGTCGATAGGGTCCATAACAGATGGGATTAATTTAAATTGTTGCCGTAACTGGTGCTAGATCTTTAGTGTGGACTGTACTACAGAATTACCAGTGTAGCGATAAAGGGATATTGGGAGAGCAGAACACAGTAGAGCATTTAAAGAGGTACACATGGTTGATAGTATCTCTAGGTGACTGGAAATCAGCCCTCATCTAAGTGAGAAGAGGGGCAAAATTGGCAAAGCCAATAAAACCTGCAAGTCACCTTCACTCAAAGGTACTTGAAGCCAGAGTGGTTAAGCTAGAAGGGAAAGTCTATCTGCTGGAACTGAAAAGCTTCTTTTTTTCCTCCCATTTTCTTACCATCCCAGTTCCCACTAATGCTGATTTGTCGGCAGCTCCGCAACTCCTTGGACAGATCTGTGGGATTGTGAGGAGCGCGCACATGGTTCATCCAACCACATATCAACGAGCTGGCCGATTCTTTTTGCACTGCTCAATAAACACAAAAGTGCATTTTCAGATCATGCACGGGGTGAATATGTTCACCAACTATACTTCTGTGATTGAATTGACATGTGCCCGATTTGCACACAAGGGTTCACTGTATAGCGACATGGCTGGATAGATAATCTGACTAATTTACCCCAAACCCCGGGCAGCGCCATGCCAATTTGCGTTGCCTCGTGCAGGAGGTCCAGGGAAAGTCAGAGAACCCATAATCAGGCTCGAAACACTGACTACGGAGCTGAAAAGCTGCTGGATTGATTGGGAATCACTCACTTTTTTGTAGAATGGAAAGCATAGAGTGTTAGGATGTTGCAGGGTCATATACATAGATCAGCAGGTCATCAGCATACATAGATAGTCGCTCAACGCCCTCCCGTGATACACCTTGGAAAGAGACAGAGGTCCGCAATGCTACCAAGAGAGGTTTAATGGCTAAGAGTAAAGGAGATAGAGGGTAACCCTCCCTGGTCCCATGTTTCAGGGCAAAGTAGCCAGATCGAGTGCCATTGGCGCAGACACTAGCCTTCGACGATTCATACAAAAGCCAGATCCACAAGCTGAATTTGTCCCTAAATCCACATTTTCAAAGAATAGCTAATTGTTACTCTCATTCATTTCTATCGAAGGCCTTCTCTACATCCAGGGAGATCACAACCTCAACGGAATTTGAAAATTGTTTAAAATAAATTATATTGAACAAGGTCAATTCCTTGTGTCTGAATGTTAAAAACTTTGTGTCTACCCTTGATAAAGCTGGTCTGTTCCTCTGAAATGACCCCTGGTATGACTACTTCAAGACGCCTCGCTATCAACTTTGCAAGAACTTTCACATGAAAGTTAAGGAGGCTGAGGGGCCTGAATGAAGAACAGGAGGTGGGGTCATTCTCCTAGTGCTATTGCCGCTTGTGTTAAGGTCAGAGGCAACACACCAAGCCTCTTGACCTGGAGCATTGCTGGTTTACATAGATTTGATAGCCTTGTTGAGAAAGACATTCAATTTAAGCATCTTAAATACAGTTTGAACAGTTTAGAATGATATAACTAGATGAGAGTGCTATGCACCTAGGATTTTGAGGACTGTTAGAAGATTTTGAGGCCCTTTACTGAGGGTAGACAGGGGCTTTTCCTCTATCTGAAAAGGAGAGATTCAAGGCCAAAGAATGACTTTGCAGAAAGGCCCTGTTTGGATCTTGTTATTGTAGTGATAATCATGGGTTTTCCCTTCAGAGGGAGGGCAGTTTGTCACCGTTCAACAGTTGATTAGGACGGAGAGAGAGACCATCAATTGATGTTCTCTTCTTCTTCTTTATTAACATCAGAATAAGCTTTTGTCTAATAACTCTATTATCTATTATATATTAGACGGTAATACCATCACAGATCTAATAAATGTTTGTGAATTTGGGAATGACAACTGCCAAGGCCATTTGGTAAGATAGGATTCTAGAATATGAAGTAATGGTTCTGGTGGCCTGCTGATCTGCTCAGGTGAGACAGTCACAGGTCTTAAAGGTATGTCATCAACAACTACAAAGCTATGTAAGCAAGCTCGAATCGTTATTCGGGGCTTTATCCAAAACCGTCTTTTATTGCTTCTTCGCTGAGATCTCCGCGTTTCGGGATGAGATGTTACTTTATTAAATACGATGATCAACCTGCTACCTGATTCCTGAATCATTATTTCAACTAAGATCTTCTTAGCTGCAGATTAATCATCTTTTACAGCCTGAACCACCACTCCAAGCCTCAGGGGGGATTCAAGGCCCTTTACATCATCAGCGGGAACAGTGGGAGTCGCCAAAAATCCAGGAACTGAATCATATTGGTGGTGTGTAAAGTGAGGAATAGAAAGATGTGAAGGTGTCATTAATGCTTCAAGTTCTAAGGGGTTTTAGGTCTGCCTGGCATATAGTTGACTTTTTAGCCTCTAGAAAGGTCATACTTTGACCTACAGTGAAGTGCCTTATGGTTCTGGACTCAGCAGACCAGATCCAACATCCTGGGTCATTGAATTTATATTAAATATTTATCCCAAAAAACTAAAGAACGTATGTATATTTTGTTGTTTTTTATGTGTAAAAGCATGTAAACTATAATGAATAAGGCTTTTTATTACTTATTTTCAAGCCCCCAGGGCTCCTGGACCAGTGTGCAAAGTTTGGAGGCCATACAAACAAGTCAACATCAAAATGCTATACTCATTTCTCACTGGATTTCTATATACGTTTTTAAAACCCAGCTAAATTCCAACTCCAAAAATAGTTGTTTTATGCAGGATGATGTTCTATGTTATTGAAAAATGTGTTACTTTGTTATTTTCACTTCCTAATTCCTGTCTGTAATGTGTTTAGTAAAATAGGCGACCGTCTAAAAAACATGACCGACTTTGAGGCACCATAGCTTCGGCTGTGTTCATCACACAGGAATGAGCCACCACTCATTCTTTTCGTCTGATCTTCCCCTTTCCAACGGGCTCATAGTATGTCACCGGCAAACGCAGCCAGTGGCGGTGCCAGAGTATCTATTTTGGCTAAACTATGATGGGGCTAATCCACACAGTGGTGGGGCTCAAATCAATATCCTAATTTCAATGTGAATACATACACAATAGAATAGAGCATAACACCCTTCCTAGTAGCTAGAAATACCATGCCGGACTGACTCCTTTTTTTGACACGCAAAATTACATCAACAGATGTGGAAAGTCACTACTACTGAGTATTTTTTCAACTCGTTCATTTTGTCTAGCAAACCTGTCAACTACACAACCAATGGGGTGGGCAGATCGATCCAAAAATATAGCTACTATATTTAGTTTTTGAAGATTGATTCTAGCATTAATAGGATCAGATACCAGTTCCAGTTTCTCTCTTCTACGTTGTAGCCTATAGGTCTACCCATTTCATCAAAGAGTAGAACTGCCAGTCCAACGTTCCGTTGTGATGAACACACACACACCTACACACACACACACACACATAAACTAAGAGATTGACGGATAGAGAGAGAGAGCGAGAGAGAAAGCTACGGTAGTTAACGGAGCACAACAGGTGACACCGAAGCAGAGTATGAGAATGTAGTTGAGCGTTAGGAAATCCCGCTCCTAGCTCACTGAGCGGTTGTTGTACTCCGCTCCACCACTCCACACCTTTCTCAACTGCTCCGCTCAAACCCAAACATCGCTCACATTAAAAATAATGACACCATTCGCTCCAAGAATTTTTCAAGTCATATTACATTATTAACAATACCCCTTCCATTTTGTAACCTTATAGGTTATGTTGATCGCTGAAATAATGAAGCTAAATCGACTTGAATTGTTATAACGTTGTTTAAAAAATAAACATGAAAGTGTGACAATTGTAGCCTACACAAAAAAAACTAACAGTTTTTAAAGTACAGTATAGAAATGTTAATACAAAACAGTGTAATCTCATTTTATAAATATACTGAATGTATTTTCTATCCTATATATATTATGAAGATAGCCTAAATAAAATGTTAACAAGCTCAAAAAACATTCCATGTGGGCATACAATGAAAATAGGCCATAATGTAATACAAAGTGAATGAACTAAAGGTTTTAATTGCTCGTTTTATAACTTGGTCTAACCAGTATACGCACTTTGTTCCTTTCTGTTCGCATGTGCACGCAGTACACTATTGTGCTTGCGAGAGATAGGCCTGTCTTTTCATATTCCATAAAGACTCTTTAGTCGTGTCCACTATATAACCTCCCTCCCTCTCCTGCACTTGGTCCCTTTCATCTTTGTAGGTAATCTTGATTATGCACCTGTATGTTTTGTTAGTTTATTAAAGTATTTAGCGAACTCCATGATGACAGATTAACAACACACACTAGCCAGGCAAGTAACCTACACACGTAGAGGCTCATTAGGCTGGGCATGTCCTGACCATGTGAAGTGAGCGCTACTGGAGCGGTACTGGGGGAATATTGAGCGAGAGCGTTCTGGGCCACTCAAACATTGCTCGGCGCTGTAGCCTATAACTGGGTTTACTCTGCTCCTCGCTCTGCTTCCACTCCGCTCCTCTCACATACTCTGCACTGAATCCACAAAAAAACGCAACTAAGTCAGCACAGTTGATATTCCATGGTTGGGCTAAGGTGGAGCAAACACAATTCTTGGTGGGGCTGTAGCCCAACCAAGCCATACCCTGCTGCCAACCCTGAAGGCAGCAGTAACCATTCTGCATCATTGGTGGATAAAAGGTTATATTTAGACTGCATATCCAGGTGTTGTTTATATAGGTCTGGAGATGCTGACTAAGCATATTTGAGGTCCAGATCCTGAATAGCTTTAGCAAGGTTCTCCAATTTAGCCTTTGGGGTTTTGTTTAGATGAGAAGAGTAAGAAATAATCTCACCTCTAAAAAAGGCCTTAAGTGTCTCCCATAGGAGTGAAGGGGAGTTTGAGCATGTCTGATTAGAGTTCAGGATGTAATCACTTGAGGTATTGACAAAGCCAAAAGAACATACCTGATAAAAAAGGGAATTGATTCTCCAGCATGGAGGGATACAGGGTTGAATTGAAAGAAATATGTCAAGAGTAAGGGGGCCATGATCGGATATAACAACTGGTAAATAATCAGAAGACATTACATTTGGTAGCAGCGAGTGATCAACAAAAAAGTTGTCAATATAGAAAAAAGTGTGATGTACAAGTGATAAGAAAGAATACTCATGAGCCCGTGGATTCTGAAACCTCCATGGATCAGTACACCCATACTGAGTCATAAAGTCTGAAACTGCCTTTGACATGCTAAACTGGTTGTAACAGCCCCCCAAAGCCTGAGTATCCATTCCATGTTATTAGCCACATTCCCTGTGGACTTTTAGGACATTATATTCCATTTCCACATCAAGACTCCCTCTCCACATCATTGTGGTACACACACCTGGAGCATATCTTCAAGTCTCAAGTCTCTGCGTCAGTTGTTTGTGCTTATTCATATTGTACCTTAGCTACTTTCATATGTATTGTGTGCCGTTCGATGGATGAGTGGTGATTACTACAAAAAACATTTTGTTTTAATAATGATAATAATAATAATTCTCACAACATATTTTACTTTGGGTTTACTCCCCAGTCATTTGCTATTTGCCAAGTGTTGTTTTTTCCTTTCTGTACTACCAATAAAATAAAAGGTAGAATGTTTCATTTGAGTCTGGCTTCACTCTCTTCTCCACCTGACAATGTTACAGGGGGACACAGTTCTGGGGTTGGAGCGGTCCATAGTAGGATCAATAACGCGGTTCAGGTATCATATCAGTCGGTGAGTGTTTAGTGAGGGGATTTTCACCAACAAAATCCACATCATCAGAATTAGGAGCTGAAACACTGACCAATACTACAGGGGTGTGTCAAATGGAGCCTGTTAGAATTAGATACCTCCCATTACTGTCAGACAACATTAGTAACTGAAAAATGTATTATTTTACTAACCAGAATTGCAACTCCCGCGAGGGATGTTCTGATACCAACATGGCCCTCATTTACCAAATGTGCGTATAAACCAGTGTAGATCTGAGCGCAGAAATCATCTTACGACGAGACTCACGTGTGATTTACAAAACTTTCGTATCACTCCAATTTCAGCGTACGAATGAGCGGCTGTTGATAAATCAGATGGTTGAAAACCATCGTAATTTAAATAACACGCCCACAAATATGCATTGATTAGAGGCCTCTTCCTTAGAATTTACGACATGGATAAGCGAAATCTGGCAAAGAAAATGATTTTCTCCGAGAAAATATAAAGACGCTCAGGTCTCAGGTGCAGGCCAACCGCTTATTTGTTTTATTTGGAAGCTTAAAATCAGGCGTCGATTGTTAAAGGAAAATGCGGTGTTGACTGAGGTTACTGCTATAGTCATTGAAAGTGATTAACGAGAACCTGAAGTGTATTTCAAATTAATTAATTATTTTCACTGAATATTACACGTTGTATTTTTTAAGTAGCTCTCTTACGAAATATAGAACTTGCTATATTAGAAGCTCAGAATAAGATCCTGTCTCCTTCGTAGAGCCCACAATGGTGGGTGTTGTGGCCACTGATCTTCATTGAATGCTACCTTTCTCCAGCGCAATATCGCAGAGAACCCTGCATGCCATAATTATGTTGCAGGCCTGCTCTGGTGTGTATAGCAGTCCCCCAACCCCACCCCGCTTACCCCAGACAGAGCCACCTGTACAAACCTATACATCACTTCACTGTGGTTCGTGTGCGTGTGTGCGCACTGTTGAACCTGCGCTCCTGCTTGTTTCAGGATTTGCAAGCGGTGTATGTACTCAGTCAGGGCATAACCTTTTTCACCAAGAGGAATCACATCCAACCATTTCACCAAAGAAATGTAGAACTATTATAATAATTGTACGAGGGCGTAACTCACCGAGGAGATGACTCCAGC
>JACXGM010036506.1:0-11364 GCA_016801145.1 Umbra pygmaea
CAGACAGCAACCTGATGCTATTTGATGAATTGTACTATAGTTAATAATTGTTGGCTTTGTCAAAGCATATTGATGTTACATTAAAAGCAATTAGGTGATCAGATGGGATATAATGTTGGAATGTCTGAGGCTAGCACTGATTCCTGGTTTCATTGGGTGCTGTTGGACCTGTGAACTCAGTGACATTGTGTGCAATGCCCAATAGAACGATTTGGATTTAAGGTAGTACAATCTGAAAGAATTGCACTGTATGGTCATGTATGCATGTGGTATTACAATATAACTGTATGCACAATATGCACTTATTCAGGCCTATTTGTCTATGAGAAGGAAATAGAGCTCTAATAGATACACACATGGAGGCAGATTTTAATTTGACCATGCCCCCGACCCCGAGTTGTGTACAAATCGATTGGTCCTTCATTAACTCCCATGTAATTAGCCTAACATTATTGTGTGATCCTAAATAAACTTTGGGCATTTTTTGTTGTTTCGATAACCATTAAATCAAACAGTCACAGACTCACAGTTTTTGCAATTTCGGATGTCAATCAAAACAAAACACTATTTGCGATGCCTTTGCCAGTGTGACATCTTAACAGAAAGGCTGTCAACGACAGAAAGAAATAACAAACGCAATAACGTTTCATATCGTAAAGATATGTTGCAATTACACGCCGTCGCATTTACTTAGCCATGATTATGATGATGACCAACACTGTTTTACTTCTGCACGTTGGCTAAAAAAAGTTGACTTAAAAACAAAAGATTGTAAACTAAAATGCTTATAAGTTCTATTATAAACCAATCGGGGGTTGGTGTAAAGCTGCTGTTATATAAAAAAATGTGTACTGCTTTTCTGTTTACAGAGAATGAAGCTTGTTTATTAGTGAAATTATTAGTATCATGGAATGGTAATTATTGACTGTAGCCTACATTGATGGCTTGCAATATCGCAATATATATCGTTGGGAAACAAAACATAGCAATGTAATTTATTTCCAATATCGTGCAGCCCTAGGTTGCAGCCTGTGCCAGGTATGGGAGGAGCTACTGAGTGTGTTGTGTATTAAAGAGAGTGAGAGAGTAGATCGTTTTGAGAGAGAGAGACTGCTACGTGCATATTCAGGGCGAGCAGAAAAACGTCATGATAATTGATGTAATTGGTTTAGTGCCTACAAAACGAATGCTTTATTTTGCACCATTTGTTAATTTTGTTGGCTCTTCAGACCAGAACATTCATCAGAAAGTAGAAATCAGAGTGCATCACAATATGCTATAGAAAATTGACGAAGAAAAAAACATGTTTATGAAGAAAAATCCTGTTTACTAGCATACTAGACCCCTAAACAACATTACATTTTCTGAATGTCAGGGAAATTGACAAAATATGGAAGAAAATATTGCAAAGACTAGGAAAAAGAAAAGGGTTTAATGGAATGGATTAGAGCATCCCAGCAGATGACAGTAAAGCACAATAAGTGTTTGTGATAGCAAAAAAGTAAACTTTTTATTTTTTTAAAACATTAACAAATAATAATAAAATAATTTGTATTTGTGATTAAAAAAAAGTAAAGTTATGCAGTATACACCATGAGAAAAGTGCTGTGGATATAGATGAACAGCAAGTTGATTGTCAAAAGTTCAGTTATTGTCAAGTTGCGATACATCTGTACTCTCATTCTTGCTGGTCCTGGAACTCATTCCTGTACGTGGAGATAATTAAAGGCAAGATATAGCTAACCATGTTGTGGAATGAACAAATAAAAATGTTGAAATTAATAATATAGGGTAAAAAAAATACATTTAAATGTAAATTGTGGAAAAATGTATTGGAATTATTAACTCAGTAGCGATGTGAACAAATTGGGCTAGTTTTAAGGCATTTTGGGCTGTTTTTGAACAGTCATTGGGCTAGTATGTTCTGGTTGACCTGGCAACCCTGTCTGAATGAACCATGTGTTTCGCAGCGGCACCGGCACACGCGAAACAGTCCATGGCAATATGGAAACAGTCAGGACTCAGGTGCTGCCACTGCAACTGGCACCGCCTCGTTTCGAGTCTGAATTCTAGCGCGCACAAAGCATAAAAACCTTAAAGCACAACATTGCTTTTGGTTCGTAGTAGCCTCTACAGTGACAAGCATTCGTTTTTTTCGTAGGATTTATTGTTATTACTATGGAAGCATCTAGGAAGAGCAGTCGTTCTGGCATGGGAAAACATTATTTTGATCGCTCCTGATAAGGTTCGCTGGCTGTTATTATTATAAAATTTTAGGCTATAAGTAAAGGTATAGAACTGTAACTATCAGCAGCCTATAGTAATAGCTGTCTCAAGTGTGTATAAAAACCAGTGGCGTAGGCACGGGTGTGCCAGGGTGTGCTTGTGCCACCCAAAGAGGCAGCTGGCACACCCAGAAATCGGATGCATAATGCGCTTTTTGTTATAGCCTTCACAAAAGGTTTTTCTAAACCTAGGCTATTATATTATTATTATTAAATTACAATATCTGTTCATTTTAAATAAATTCCTATTTTTTTCGTTAAATAACAACATCAAGATCCACGTAGGCCTACACATTTAAGTGTATGCGCAAAAATTGCCGCCAACAAGACCCCAGCGAATATAACGGGAGACTAGCGCCATATTCAGCAACTAATCTTGAGCCGTATGTGCCAGTGCACTGCGATACATCGAAGTTGTGCGCTTACAGGTACAGCCTTTATGCATAGTGTTGCGTTTGTGACAGGTATTTTAATGTATGGTTTGTTTAATACGGACCAACAACAATGTATCCCCTTTCACTGTAGAGACCATAGATTGAGTAGGCTACATACATTTACTATTTACTCCAACAGAACTTGTTAAACAACCAAGTATTGTAACATTGATTAATGTACACACCCTGTAAATTGTTTATTTGCTCCCATGAACGTTTAATACTGTCAGGGTTGCAAATCAAAGATTACAATAAATAAAATTGTTATACACGATCAGCATGAAGCAACACATTGGTTTAATGGAATACACTATTGTAATTATAGTCAGTGATATCGATGAGCGTGAGGCATTTATAAATACACGGGTGGCATTTTTTTCCCAGCTTTCCTTCCTGTTTTATGTCTGGATTATGTTTTTGTATGCTCTTCAAATTTCTCTAAAATTATAATTTACTACAGTTGTGCGATATATGCGGCTCCCATAGAGTTGTCCGTGTCTGCGATTGGTCCTATAATGCACACACCACCCCTTTTATGTGAACGCACTTTTCACTAGATTGGGAAATCCTGGGTTTAATTTAATGAATTGATAACCACCGTTGTGACATCTCATATCTAGATCGCAATTGTTAGGTTTAATGAAGCCATGGCAGGTGATGAAAGAAAGGAAATCTAGGGCATGTTGAACATGCTTCTTAGTATAGGCCTCTGTTTTGTAGAGAAAAATCGATGTGGCACACCAAGTTTTTTAGATGCACACATACATTATTTTTTTGGGCTACGCTACTGATAAAAACATTAGCATACTTTATAACTATAGGGCTATATGATTAGTGTAGCCATTAGGTTGTGAGGAAAAAAGTGTTGAAAAAAATAATGTTCCTTAATTAATATATTTGAGTGTTCCCTATCCCACCTACCCCCTGGCCATAGTTACGCAAGCACACACAACTTGTGCTATTTTTTTCCAGCACATTCTCTGTTTCCCCAACCACTCTCTCCCCAATAACCAATAACACAATACACAAATTAATCAGTCTTTATTTGTAAAAACAATAATATCCTATTGTTAGTATACATGTTGCACTGTGTTTGTGTGTGTAGGAGGGATAGGTGCGTGCACTAGATTTATTTCAGTCATCTTAAAGACTCCTGTCCACTATCTAGCCGGGATAATTTAGATGCAGCTTTGGCACTTCACCAGGTGAGGTCGCTGTTACTGAAGCTTCGAGTAATGAACCCATTTTCAAATCAATTGTTCTAAGTGGTTCAGTGTTTCACCAAAGCTTCATTTGCCCAGCACTACTAGGCTAGCCACTACCTGATTATATTAGGTGTGGATGTTTTTGTTTGCGCAAAACCATATATTCTATAATCACTGGATAGAGCCATGTGTGACGGCACCCATTGGTTTCTGAATATCTGATTTGGGTCATCGAATTTGCCGTTACGGACACAGCCATCTTGGTTGCGGATGTGATGATTTTAGAAGAGAGGGAGGAGTAATGCCGCGTTCAATTTGTACTCGGAGGTCGGAAATTCCGAGTTCCTACTCAGATTTTCACTGGAATGCCCGCCCAAGTGGGAAATTCCTACTCATAAAGTCATTTTTTCACATGGTGCTACATTTTTATGGTTACACCATTTAGACAATTTTGCCCTTATTCTCTCAATATCATCTCAAAACTTAATAAAATCAAGCATTTCAAGACAGAGCCCCAAAGAAACAGATATTTTAAAGTAAATTATAGCGTTATTATGAAATTTTCTCATTTTTAAAGTTATTCAAACCTCAGGGACAGAAAAAAATTAGCGGCACGTCTTTCACCCTATTACAGTACCTACGTACTGCGCTGATGATGGTAAAGTACCTAATTTTGAGTACGTAGACAAGGGACATTCTGCTGCATCATTAAATTGCGTCTTGAATAGACAGAATATTGCTTTGCTGGACAACATTAAGCATTGTTTTAATCATTTTAACAAAAGCCACTAACTTGTAAAAAGTAGCTAGATAGCTTTGGTGGAACAAATCTCTGGTGTAACATATACCGATCATCCATAACATTGTGACCACCTGCCTACAATTGTGTATGTCCCCCTTTTACCGCCAAAATTGCAGCCCCATACAAACTGTGATCCAACTATTTTAGTAATATGAGCTACAGTAGCTTGTCTATTGGATCGGACGTCACGGGCTAGCCTTCGCTACCCACTTGCATCAATGAGTCTTAAGGCCGATTTATACTTCTGCTTTGAGGTTACTGTGTAACCTACACTGTAGCTTACATTGTCATGAGCATTTATACTTCTGCGTTGGTGTCGTTTGTTGTGCTACATTGCAATGCAATCAAGCCGACCAATCACAGATCTTGCGACTGCGTTGCCATGAAGTGTAGTTAAATGTTTTGAGAGGTGCACGTCAGCTACGGCACAGGGTACGGCTTAGGCAACCAGCTACAGTGTAGGCTACGCTGAAACCTCGATGCAGAAGTATAAATCGGCCTTTAGCCACATTTTCTTTTTTGAATAACACCACTTTTGATAGGTACTGACCACTGCAGACCAGGAACATCCCACAAGAGCTGCAGTTTTAGAGATGCTCTGACCCAGTCGTCTAGCCAACATGATGTGGCCCTTGTCAAAGTCGCACAAATCTTTATGCATGCCCATTTTTCCTGCTTTTAAGACCAAAGCACATTGGAGGCGGAAGAGTGGCATTGCGGAAAGGTGGAATTACGCATAAGAAACCCATTCATTTTAATGAGTGAAGCGGCTAAGCTCTCCAAAACAGCTGCGCCCAGTAAAGCGATGTGCACCTTTCCAAAATAGAGTGAGAAGCAGATACCACTTACCTTTTGAAGTGCAACTAATCGGATTACAGTTGGTCTTACCGTTCTATGATCCGAAATGGAGGAAGGACTGTTTTGTGTGTATTCTAGTTTCTACAGTACATAAACTCTGAAACACATAAGTACACTTGTGTGATAAGTTAAGGTGCTGTATTTATATCCTACAGACTCTGCCCACGGGACATTGGTTTCTACACCGATGCCATGCCCTTGGGTCGTTGTCTCGTTGAAATATCCAGCCCTGGTGTAACTTTATCTTTGTGACTGATTCCTCTACATTATTCTCAAGTGTCTGCTGATATTGAGTGGAATCCATGCAACCCTCAACTTTATCAAGATTCCTAGTACCGACACTCGCCACACTGCCCCACAGCATGATGGAACCTCCATTAAATTTTACTGTGGGTAGCAAGTGTTTGTCTTGGAACGCTGTGTTCTTTTGCCATAATGTATAATGCCCCATGTTATAACCAGATAACTCCATCTTTGTTTCATCAGTCCACAGGACTTTCCAAACTGAAGCAGTGTGTTTGCATACTTCAAGCGACTCTGTTTGTGGCGTGTGTGCATAAAAGGCCTCTTCCCCATAACTCTCCCGTACAGCTTCTCCTTGTGCAAAGTGCGCTAAATTGTTTAATGATGCACAGTGACACTATCTGTAGCAAGATTATTTTGTAGTTCTTTGCAGGTGGTCTGTGTGCTGTTTTTGACCATTCTCACCATCCTTCGCCTTTGCCTCTCCAACATTTTGCTTGGCCTGCCACTTCTGGCCTTAACTAGAACTGTGTTTGTGGTCTTACATTTTCCCACTATGTTCCTCACAGTGGACACTGACAGCTTAAATCTCTGCAATAGCATTTTGTATCTTTCCCTTAAACCATAATGTTGGACAATCTTTAATTTCAGGTCATTTGAGAGCTTTTTTGAGGACCCCATGTTGCCACTCTTCAGAGGAGAGTCAAAGAGAACAACAACTTGCAATTGGCCACCTTAAATACCTTTTCTCATGATTGGATGCACCTGTATATGAAGTTCAAGCCTTAATGAGTTCAGCAAACCAATTGTGTGTTTCAATTAATCAGTGCTAGGTAGTTACAGGTATTCAATTCAACAACATGACAAGGCTGCCCAAATTCATGCACCTGTCTAATTTCATTTTGATGCATATTGCACATTTTCTGTTAATCCAATGAACCTCATTTCACTACCGAAATATTACTGTGTCCTTCAGTTATTTGATAGATCAAAAAGAAATTGCTTATCCAAACACTATTATTTTTAAATGAAAATCATGGAAATTGTCATGGGTGCCTAAACGTTTGCATACGACTGTATATATAGCCTATATAGAGCGCAAATAACCTCCATATTTGCTGCATTTTTTATTATGAGAAACGCAATGACAATTGTTAATATTACTATATTTAGATTAGGGTGAATCAAGTGTTGAACACATCACCATTTCTCTCAGTAAATATATTTCCAAAGGTGCTATTAACATGAAATCTTCACCAAGTAATCCATACATACACAGAAACCAAAACAAATTGGTTGAAATAAAGTTATGTGTAATAATGTGAAATGACACAGGGAAAAGTATTGAACACATGAAGAAAGGGAGGTGCAAAAGGCATGGAAAGTCAGGACAACAGCAGAAAACCATCAGTAATTAAAAAGCAATCCAGCCCCCTGTCAGTGCAAATTAATACCAGATGGTTCAGTCCCAACTGATGGCCTACAAAAAGGTCTCATTGCAAAGGTGTCACACAAGACACATCTCATGATGTGTAAAAGCAAAGAGCTGTCTCAAGACCTTTGCAACCTAATTGTTGCAAAACATAATGATGGCATTGGATATAGGCACATTTTTAAGATTCTGAATTTTCCAGTGAGCACTGTTGGGGCCATACTACGAAAGTGGAAAGACAATCATTACACCATAAGTTTGTCTCGACCAGGTGCTACTCGCAAGATTTCTGACAGAGAAGTGAAAAGAATAATCAGAAGAGCTGTCCAAGAGCTAAGGAGGACCACTTGTGGAGAGCTTCAAAAAGATCTGCACTTAGCAGGTACTGTTGTCTCAAAGAAAACAGTAAGTAATGCACTCCACGCCATGGTCTTTATGCACGCTCACCATGCAAGACTCCATTGCTGAATAAAAAGCATTTTGAAGCTTGTTTAAAGTTTGCTGCACAACATTTGGAAAAACCAGTAAAATACTGGGAGAATATAGTGTGGTCAAATGAGAGCAAAATTGAACTGTTTAGTTGCCATAATACACACCATGTTTGGAGGAGTAATGGCACTGCACATCACCCTAAAAACACCATACCAACAGTGACATTTTGGAGGTGGGAACATCATGGTGTGGGCCTGCTTTTCGGTAAATGGTACAGGCAAACTTCACATAATTGAAGGAAGGATGAATGGATAAATTTACCGAGACATTCTTGACAAAATCAGCTGCCGTCTACCAGGATGATGAAGATGAAACGAGGGTGGATATTTCAGATGGACAATGATCCCAAACACACAGTCAAGGAAACTCTCAATTGGTTTCAAAGAAAGAAAATAATGCTGGTAAAATGGCCCAGCCAATCACCTGACTTAAATCCCATTGAAAATCTATGGAAAGAACTGAGGATCAAGATTCATAGAAGAGGCCCACGGAAAGATTTGAAGACTGTTTGTGTGAAAGAATGGGCCAAAATCTTACCAGAGCAATGCATGCGCCTATTTTATCCATACAGGAGGCACCTTGAAGCTGTCATTACCAACAAAGACTTTTGTACAAAGAATTAGTAAGTTTGTTCAATACTTTTTCCATGTGTCATTTCACATTATTTCACAACATAATTTCTGAACTTATTATTATTTTTTTTGTATGGTCTACTTTGTTGTTACCAACATCTGGTGAAAATGTGAATAGCACCTTCTGAAATATTTTTGATAATATAAAAATGGTGACGTGTTAAATACTTATTTCACCCACTGTATATATATATCCAGTTGGGGAGAACAAGTATTTGATACACTTCCGATTTTGCAGGTTTTCCTACTTTTAAACCATGTAGACGTCTGTAATTTTCATCATAGGTACACTTCAACTGTTAGTCAAGGAATAAAAAATAATCCAGAATACCACATTTCATGATTTTTAAATATTTAATTTGCATTTTATTGGATGACATAAGTAGTTTAGGACACTACGGTTTCCGCGTTGCTGAAAACGTACGAAATCGCGGTATCTATAAATATAAACAGAATTTACTTATAAACACAGAATCTTGCGGAATTTACATATTTTTCAGCAATATATATATATATATATATATATATATATATATATATATATATATATATATTCTATAATCCAAATATAGTTCTGTAATATTATCAACTGTCATTGAGTTTTTCCTACTACAAAAGGCAGCAAATATGGAAGTTATTTCACTTTATATATATAGGCTATAATACGCAATATGTGCTTCTCTAACAAACTTGACCAGCATGCGCCCCATCATATCATTCAATCGTTGTTATGCACTTGATAGCTGACAGCTATAAACAGCAGTATTTACTCCATTCAATATTTTCCAATCAGACAACGCTTGTTTTTCTCCATTCAATCACTTAACTAAATTCATATAACTACTGTAGGTGTAGGCCACTATGTTTCTTCGCCTTAAGTAATTCTCTGACGGTCTTGCTAATCAGGCAGCTCTCTCACAGGGAGAGCAGGGTTGAACTAGCGGGACTGCTGCTGAATGTTAAGGCTTTGTCCACACAATTGCGCTTGATACAACTTTGTAAAATAATGTTTATAAATATATATGTTTGTAGTTGTTCCACTTTTCAATTTCTGAGGAAATCTTTGCACCTTGCAATCATCATATGGAAAGTAAATGTAGCCTATCTGGCAATGCAAGTGCAAACTGTACAGCAGTATTGTTTATATTTAAGGTTCGGGTGCGAGCTTCTGAATGCAACTTTTTTCCAAATCACGGAATTTGGAAAAAATACAACGAAAATCATGGAATTTGGAAAAAAAATTAATGGAATTGGCCAAAATAATAATACAACTGATTTCATAGGGCCCTAGTATCTGATCACCTAGCAGTAAGAATTCCAGCTCTCACAGACCTATTCGTTTTTCTTTAAGAAGCCCTTCTGTTCTCCACTCATTACCTGTATTAACTGCACCTGTTTGAACTTGTTACCTGTATAAAAGACACCTGTCCACACACTTAATCAAACAGACTCCAACCTCTCCACAATGGCCAAGACCAGAGAGCTGTGTAAGGACATCAGGGATAAAATTGTAGACCTGCACAAGGCTGGGATGGGCTACAGGACAATAGGCAAGCAGCTTGGTGAGAAGGCAACAACTGTTGGCACAATTATTAGAAGTTCAAGATGACGGTAATCCCCCTCGGTCTGGGGCTCCATGCAAGATGTCACCTCGTGGGGCATCAATGATCATGAGGAAGGTGAGGGATCAGCCCAGAACTACACAGCAGGACCTGGTCAATGACCTGAAGAGAGCTGGGACCACAGTCTCAATGAAAACCATTAGTAACACACTATGCCATCATTAATTTTTTATCCTGCAGCGCACATAAGGTCCCCCTGCTCAAGCCAGCGCATGTCCAGGACTCCAGGCCCGTCTGATGTTTGCCAATGACCATCTGGATGATCCAGAGTAGGAATGGGAGAAGGTCATGTGGTCTGATGAGACAGAAGTAGAGCTTTATGGTCTAAACGCCACTCGCTGTGTTTGGAGGAAGAATAAGGATGAGTACAACCACAAGAACACCATCCTCCCCTGTGATTGAGGGGAGGATGGATGGGGATATGTATCGCGATATCTTGGCCAACAACCTCCTTCCCTCAGTAAGAGCATTGAAGACGGGTCGTGCTGGGTCTTCCAGCATGACAATGACCCGAAACACACAGTCAGGGCAACTAAGGAGTGGCTCTGTAAGAAGCATCTCAAGGTCCTGGAGAGGTCTCCAGACCTGAAATCAATAGAACATTTTTGGAGTGAGCTGAAAGTCCATATTGCCCAGCGACAGCCCCGAAACCTGAAGGATCTGGAGAAGGTCTGTGAAGTGGGCCAAAATCCCTGCTGCAGTTGTGTGCAAACCTGGTCAAGAACTACAGGAAACGTATGATCTCTGTAATCCAAACATTGTATTTGGTACAGATTGGTTTCTGTACCAAATATTGAGTTCTGCTTTCAAAATACTTATGTTATGCAATAAAATGCTAATTCATTAATAAAAAATCTTGAAAATGTGACAATCGGCAGTGTATCAAATACTTGTGTGTGTGTGTGTGTGTGTGTATGTATGTATATATACAGGTCCTTCTCAAGAAATTTGCATATTGTGATAAAGTTCATTATTTTCCATAATGTAATGATAAAAATTTAACTTTCATATATTTTAGATTCATTGCACATCAACTGAAATATTTGAGGTCATTTATTGTTTCAATACTGATGATTTTGGCATGAAAAATTCCTATCTCAAAGAATTAGTATATTTCATCTGACCAATGAAAGAAGTGTTTGTAATACAAAAAAAAAGAAAAGAAAAAGTCAACCTTCAAATAATTATGTTCAGTTATGCACTCAATACTTGGTGGGGAATCCTTTTGCAGAAATGACTGCTTCAATGCGGCGTGGCATGGAGGCAATCAGCCTGTGGCACTGCTGAGGTGTGATGGAGGCCCAGGATGCTTCGATAGCGGCCTTAAGCTCATCCAGAGTGTTGGGTCTTGCGTCTCTC
>JACXGM010036507.1:0-11364 GCA_016801145.1 Umbra pygmaea
AATGGGTATTACAGCAGCCAACACCTAGACAACTGAGCCTGAAAAAAAATATTTCTCTCTTGCCTTTCAGGGAAAGTAACAGATGAAAAATATTTTTTTTTCAAAGGCCAGTGGCCAAAATGGGTATTACAGCAGCCAACACTTAGAAAAATTAGCCAGAAAAAAAATATTTCTCTCTTGCCTTTCAGGGCTTCCGTAGCATTAACAACAGCTATACAAGATAAATACCCAAGCATTAGGATATACGCAAGCATTAGGAATAACTATGTTTAGCACAATCTGTATACTTTTTACATTTTACACTTGAGTAATTTAGCAGATGCCCGTATCCTTTTGATCATTGGGTACTAACAAACATACAAGCTAAAAGTTACGATGGCAAAATACCTTATAGATTTAGTGGTTGATTGATCCTAGAGGGTAAATGCAGCACAAAGCACATTTTGCACTAATAGTTAAATAGGAACTCGGTTTTACATTATAAACTCACACGGGTAATGAACACATACTGCAAAATGTCTTTTCTGGGTTCAGGCTGAGTTCACAATCTTTGGGAAGTTTCTAATTAAGACCATCAGCAAGTAAAGGGAGTTCATAAGTAACCAGAGTAAAACAGTATTAATTATGGTCACTAGTTAGTGTTGAACTCCAATTACCTGGATATCTAGGTTTTATTTAGGAACACCATGGTTATTTTACATAACGCAGCAAGTACTTTTACTTTGTACTTTTTACAACTCTATCAGGCAGTGTGTGGGTCAGCAGGCCAGTGACACAGAACAGCAGGTGGACACGAAAAGGGAGTCCTTCAGGACTACAGGGCGGCCATTTTAATGAATAATAATCAGCTAAACTTGATAACACAGCATGTTTGATTGTTAGAAATGTAGATAATCTAGAATTAATTTTGTCAATGACAATATTACCAAGCACTTCCTTTTTTTAAATGCTGTAATTGGCTCTCTCTTTAACAGACATTACCCATTTACTGCATGAAATCCAATGTCACACAAGGTTTTGTCTATTAATCTTCATGTCAATTTGTGGTGGCTTCCTATTGCTTTACCTCATGCATGATAACATTGACAGATGTCTAGGTCTCCAGAACCCAATGAGCGGCACAGGGGCATGTGAGTACTAATGTGTGAGAGAAATGGCACATTTAGTAAAGAACATGTGGCTAGCCCTGGGGCTCAGGGGTGGTTAATGTACTGCATAGTGCCATGTGAGCATAGCCAAGCGACTGGTAGAAAAGGCTGAACCAATTCTAATGAGCCCCATCTGAAGTGATCAACCTGTCTGCCTTACCACAATGCTGAGATGGGGGGGCCTGAGGCAGTTCAATTGTTGTGCATCCTATCTAATATCCCCGCATAAGGCTCTGAGTAGCTAGATAATATATACACCCACACACAAAAGAGGACAGGATACTCTCAGAATTAAAAATCTCAGGATAAAAACACACAGTGGAGCTAGTAACTAGTAATACAGTTGGCTTCAAAATTAATAGCACCCCTGACTGGCAAATCACAAACAATACTGTAAACAATACCAACAATACAATTACAGAAAAAAACTTGAAAAACAACATAAGATAAATACTGTAATTTAATGTGTCAATGGAACCAAACAAAATCAAGGTTTCAAAATCAATAGCAGCCTTAAAGATTATTGTAAATAACATCTACCAAAATTAAACCAGGAATAAAATTTCACTTTGAAGTTGAAGCAGTTTTAAGTACTGTAAGAAGATGGTTCTGTTAAGGCCTGGCAAGATCTTTGTTGAAATTATGTTTCAGGAGTCAGGTTGCAGTTGAAAATAGAATGTTTAATAAAGTACTTCTCGTTATGGTTACAGGGTCATCTCATAACAAGGCATCAAGATGTGTTGTGAAAAAATGTTCATATGGAACTAGGTTATATACATGTGTGATTGTTGTTCACTGTCTATGTGGGTCCCTATCTCTTAATGTCCGGGGCCATACCGTTCCTGTCCTTAAGTGTCTGAACATATATGTTCCATACTACATAGTGTCTCAATAACTCCTTGCTAGCTCCTTGCTCCCTGGGCTCTAATCTAAAGGGCTTTGACTACTCCGATCTCCTACCCTATAGGAGAGCCCTGACTCTCAGAATGAGGCCCATAGCATAAGAAAGACAAGACTACATTAAAGATAGAAACCACACACTTCCCTATCCCTAACTTCAACATTCTACCTGTGCTCAACCTATCTTAAGTAAACATACAGAATTACTTAAAACTGCTTCCAACAAGTTAATCTAAGTTTTAAGCCATTACATTACATTCTGATCCACTAGGGCAGGGGTCATCAACTCGGGTCCTGGAGGGCCGAAACACTTCAGATTTTTTATTTTACCTAGTAGTTAATTGCAATCACCTACTTTCCCAGGTATAAACCAGTCCCTTATTAGAAAGAGAGTACAAAAATCAGAAGTGTTTCGGCCCTCCAGGACCCGAGTTGATGAACCCTGCACTAGGGTAAAAAAATGAGGTAACACATGCAATATCCCTTTGTCATCCAACACCATGAGGAAAACAATAACTGGCAGTTCAAAAGAAACAGATGGTTGTAGACCTTCATAGATCTGGTAATGGCTACAAAAATATCCACAAACGATTGAAAATTCCACTGAGCACTGTCAGTCCTCCAGCCCCCCATCATTGAGGACACAATCACCCATCTCAATCACTCCCACCCCTGCCACTAAAACAACCCTCTCTGTCTTGCAGAGAGACGTCTACAGACTATTCAAGAGACTCTGTCTCTCCATCCACCCTGAAGCACTGTGCAAACCAGCTATCTGCAAAGTTCACTGACATATTTTACATTTCACTGAAGACATGCCATGTTCCAGCCTGCTTTAAATCCTCCAACATCATCCCAGTCCCCATAAACACAAAGATCAACAGACTTAATAACTACAGACCAGTTGCCCTGTCACATTGTGGCGTCCCACCTCAAAACAATCACAGACACACACCTTGACCCGCTGCAGTTTGCCTACAGAGCCAACAGGTCTGTGGATGATTCAGTCAACATGGCTCTACACTTCATTGTCCAGCATCTAGACTCCCCTTTAACACCATCATTCTGTCCCTGCTCCAGCACAAGCTCTGCCAACTGGGAGTTCCTGAATCGACATGTAGGTGGTTCACAAACTTTCTGTCCAACATGAGGCAGCACTTGAGGCTAGGGAAACACTTCTCTACCCCCCTGATCATCAGCACTACAATTCTCCCTGTACACCAACAGCTGCACATCCACTCACAAATCTGTCAAGCTCCTAAAGTTTGCAGATGACACCACCCTAACCAGATTAATTTCTAATGGAGATGAGTCTGCCTATAGATTGGAGATTGACTATCTGGTGTCCTGGTGCAGCCAGTACATCCTAGAGCTCAATGCCCTAAAGACAGTGGAGATGCCATTCCCCCAATGCACATACCAATTTTTCTTACTCAAAAATGTTCTGAGGGCAGTGAGATTATGACTGGTTCATTCGAATACCCAATCAAAATCGAGAAAAGGTGGAGAGGAGGCGGGAGTTCAGGAATATTTTAAAGTGGACAACAAATAGAAATGCAATCAGAGGGCTGTAGGAAGCCAGTAATTAGCTTTGCTGTTATAGAGAACCATAAGGTTGTCAGATCAAATCCCCAGCTGGAATCAGAAACATTTAAAAATATTTTACTTTTTAATTAAATTAGCTCCCCAAATATATCTACAGTGCCTTGCGGAAGTATTCGTCCCCCTTGAACTTTTCGACCTTTTGCCACATTTCCGGCTTCAAACATTAAGATATGAAACTGTAATTTTTTGTGAAGAATCAACAACAAGTGGGACACAATCATGAAGTGGAACGAAATTTATTGGATATTTCCAAAAAAATTTACAAATAAAAAACTTAAAAATTGGGCGTGCAAAAGTATTCAGCCTAAGTTAATACATTGTAGCGCCACCTTTTGCTGCGATTACAGAGGTAAGTCGCTTGGGGTATGTCTCTCTCAATTTTGCACATCGAGAGACTGAAGTTTTTGCACATTCCTCCTTGCAAAACAGCTCGAGCTCAGTCAGGTTGTATGGAGAGTGTTTGTGAACAGCAGTTTTCAGTTCTTTCCACAGATTCTCGATTGGATTCAGGTCTGGACTTTGACTTGGCCATTCTAACACCTGGATATGTTTATTTGTGAACCATTCCATTATAGATTTTGCTTTATGTTTTGGATCATTGTCTTGTTGGAAGACAAATCTCCGTCCCAGTCTCAGGTCTTTTGCAGACTCCATCAGGTTTTCTTCCACCATTTCTTCCAGAATGGTCCTGTATTTGGCTTCATCCATCTTCCCATCAATTTTAGCCATCTTTCCTTTCCCTGCTGAAGAGAAGCCGGCCCAAACCATGATGCTTCCACCACCATGTTTGACAGTGGGGATGGTGTGTTCAGGGTGATGAGCTGTGTTGCTTTTACGCCAAACATAACATTTTGCATTGTTGCCAAAAAGTTCGATTTTGGTTTCATCTGACCAGAGCACCTTCTTTCACATGTTTGGTGTGTCTCCCAGGTGGCTTGTGGCAAACTTTAAACAACACTTTTTATGGATATCTTTCAGAAATGGCTTTCTTCTTGCCACTCTTCCATAAAGGCCAGATTTGTGCAGTATACGACTGATTGTTGTCCTATGGACAGACTGGCCCACATCAGCTGTAGATCTCTGCAATTCATCCAGAGTGATGATGGGCCTCTTGGCTGCATCTCTGATCAGTCTTCTCCTTGTATGAGCTGAAGGTTTAGAGGGACGGCCAGGTCTTGGTAGATTTGCAGTGGTCTGATACTCCTTCCATTTCAATATTATCGCTTGCACAGTGCTCCTTGGGATGTTTAAAGCTTGGGAAATCTTTCTGTATCCAAATCCGGCTTTGAAATTCTCCACAACAGTATCTCGGACCTGCCTGGTGTGTTCCATGTTCTACATGATGCTCTCTGTGCTTTCAACGGACCTCTGAGACTATCACAGAGCAGGTGCATTTATACGGAGACTTGATTACACACAGGTGGATTCTATTTATCATCATTAGTCATTTAGGTCAACATTGGATCATTTAGAGATCCTCACTGAACTTCTGGAGAGAGTTTGCTGCACTGAAAGTAAAGGGGCTGAATAGTTTTGCTCGCCCAATTTGTCAGTTTTTTATTTGTTAAAAAAGTTTCGTTCCACTTCATGATTGTGTCCCACTTGTTGTTGCTTCTTCACATATAATTACAGTTTTATATATTTATGTTTGAAGCCTGAAATGTGGCAAAAGTTCTAAATGTTCAAGGGGGCCGAATGCTTTCGCAAGGCACTGTAGCTGCATATTAGCTATACATTTTATGGATAGTGTTAGGTTAGGTTTCGGGATAGATTAGGGTTAGGTTTTGGGTTAGGTTAAGTTTAGGATTAAGGTTAGGCCAACTTGTGGTCTGAATTGAATATGAGAGACCAGAAGTGCATAAGACTGAAATGTTACCGAACTCCTGCCTCCTCTCTGTTTTGGTTGGGTAGATGTCTGAACCAATCATAATCTTTCCACCCTCAGAACATTTTTGAGTAACGGGACAGGTCCATATGATTGACAAGACTGGCACGTGTTGTCGGCACACCTCCCTCAATTTGTATGTTAATGGGCGTTCCTCAAGTACAGCTGTGGGCAGTTTCTCCTCCATTTTTGGAGAAGGACCGACGGCGAGCCTTCCCCCATCTCCTCTGTGCTCTTCTTCTATTAGATAGTCACGTTCAAAGGATTAATTTGTATAAAGCTGGGCATTGGCTTTGCGTGCACGTTGAAGTCGCTTGACATTACCCATAGGAATAAAGTGGAGTGCGGTGCGACAGAAGTGTCGCACGGACAAGTGATATGTGCTCCCCCCTCTGTGCGCCCTGTGTGACTCACTAGTCACCTCTGTGGAGTCCTTCCATTTCCTGAGTCCCACCATTGCCCGGGACCTCAAGTGGGAGCTGAACATCAGTTCCCTCACAAAAACAGCACAACAGAGGATGTACTTCCTTCAGCAGCTGAAGAATTTCAACCTGCCAAAGACTATGATGTTGCACTTCTACACTGCCATCATAAAGTCTATCCTGACCTCCAAGGGCAGGCTGAAGCTCATAATTCACTCTGCTGAAAGGGTGATTGACTGCAATCTGCCTGCATTTCAAGACTTACACGCCTCCAGATCTCGGTGGAGAGAACAAAGATTGTGGCCGATCCATCTCACACCAGAAATGGACTATTCAGAACTCTTCCCTCCGGCAGAAGGTTGAGGTCTTTCAAGACCAAGACCTCTCGCCACAAGAACAGTTTCTTCCCTAGCACATAACTGTAGATATACTAAAAGTTTTAAACCGTTTTACATTTTACTGTTGTTTAAAATATATACGCACGCACGCACTCACGCACTCACACACACACACACACACACACACACACACACACACACACACACACACACACACACACACACACACACACACACACACACACAAACTGTAAATATCCTGTACACATTCTGCTCATATCTTGCACCTTAAAAGTAAAAAAAAATGTATGTGATTCATGTACAAAAACGACATGCACCCATAGACCATGAAAAAGTCCTTGTTTGGTAAAACTTACTTGGCAAAAAAGATTCTTCAAGAATACAATGGGATTTTCAAGTATTAACCTCTATACAAAATATTTTGGTTCAATATTGTTTGGTTCAATATTCAATAACTCAGACATCCTTCTTGCTACTCAACAATGGTTCATTTTATTGAGTGGTGTATTATGGCCAACTGCTAGTGCTATTTCCAAGGTATCCTCATTCTGAACTTTAAAATCTACACATGACATCCTGCAATGTTTACGGTATGTTTAATAAAACAGCCATGGTGTCAAATCCATTGTGTTATATACCAGCCATAATCACCATTGTGTAATAGAATAACCATGGGGTAATAGTCGTGGTGTGATATAATAATATGCAGTGATTTAATACGGTTTCATATAACATGGTGTGATACAATAATATGGTGTGATTTAAAAGTATGGTGTGATATACTAAACATGGTGGTATTACCAAGGCATCAGGAAACATGTTGCCTCTGACTTTTGTTGTTCATGTGGAAATGTATTTGATCTTCTAGAGTTGTTTAGAAGTAAACTACAATTGTTTATTATACCCTAATCCTTATGCATTTTAACAATCTTAAGTTGTACATGTTGTTTTGTAGATTTGAAATACAGTAAACGTTGGTGTTTTGAATGATTAGGCACATTTTCCTATAGTAGAACCCCAATCAGGGTACAACCCAAAACCTTCCGATTCAGAGATGACCAATCAGCACATTGAACCACGCAGCACTGCAATTTAATTTCCAGAATCCATAATACAACTACTGTATAGTTTTGAGTAGTGATTTAATTATTATTGTGTACTACAGTATGCATTAATAGCCATGGTTTAACATAACAGTCGTGTTGTGGTATATTATCCATGATGTAAGACAACAGTCATAGTGGGCTATAATCGTCATTGTGTGATATAGCAACCACATTGTATAATAACCATGGTGTGAGTTAATATAGTATAATAAATAGGGTATAAAAGTCATAGATGAAGTGATATAATAAAAATGGTGTTATAAAATAATTTGTGTGATATAATATCCAATATGTAATACATTAATAATAGTATGATTAGTTAATATAATAAACATGATGTAATTTAAAAACGACAGGTTATAATAACTATTGTGTATAAAAGCCATGTGCTACAATAACCATTGTGTAATAGCCATGGTGTACTAAAATAACCATTTTATAATAGCCATGGTGTGCTATAATCACCATTGTGTATAATAGCCACGGTGTGCTAAAATAATCATGGTATATAATAGCTATGGTGTGCTATAATAACCATGGTGTATAATAGCCATGGTGTGCTACAATAACCATTGTGTAATAGTCATGGTGTACTACAATAACCATTGTATAATAGCCATGGTGTGCTATAATCACCATTGTGTATAATAGCCACGGTGTGCTAAAATAATCATGGTATATAATAGCCATGGTGTGCTATAATAACCATGGTGTATAATAGCCATGGTGTGCTACAATAACCATTGTGTAATAGTCATGGTGTACTACAATAACCATTGTATAATAGCCATGCTGTGCTACAATCACCATGGTGTATAATAGCCATGGTGTGCTATAATAACCATGGTGTAATAGCCATGGTGTAAGTAAGTAAAATTCATTTTTTATAGCACATTTTATTTTTTTGCACTGACCAAAGTGTCCATTCGCCACAAAATAATAAAATAAAATAAAATACCTACACTTAAAGATCAGTGATTTAAGCTAAGATGACATCGAAAAGACAGGACACATAATTACAGACATGACAGGGTAAGACAGTTAAGACAGAGGGAATGCCAATGTAAATAGGTGAGTTTTTAGCCTGGTTTTGAATATTGTGATTGAAGGGGCATTTCTGATGTCAGGTGGTAGTTGTTTTTCACAGCTGAGGTATGGAATTTAAATTGTATCCTAGACTGGACTGGAAGCCAGTGCAAGGAGGCTAGTACAGGTGTAATGTGTTCACATTTGTTTGGACCATCTGAAGCCGTGCCACCAGTGTCAAAGGGAGACCGAAGTAGAGGGAATTACAATAGTCTAAGCGGGAGGTTATGAAGGCATGGATGACTTTTTCCAGGTCATTGTATGACAGAACAGACTTGAGTTTAGAAATTATTCTTTATTTAATAAAACAGGTATTTACAACAGATGATATTTGTTTGTCCAGGTTAAGATGGGAGTCTAAAATAACACCCAGGTTACGTGCATGGGATTTAACATAGGGGGCAATGGGACCGAGGTTAACAGGAATGGAATTTTTTAGTTTTGAAAGGCCAAAGACAATAACTTATCATTTAACTGAAGGAAATTGTTAGCCATCCAGATTTTAATTTCTTTCAAACAGTCTAAAAGAGGTTGCATGGAGTTGCTGGATTTAAGTGGGATGTACAGCTGGGAGTCATCTGCGTAGAAATGGAATGAAATATTAAATTTTCTGATGATATTACCTAGGGGGAGCATGTAATGGCAGAAAAGTACTGGACCTAGAATGGATCCCTGGGGGACACCATAAGACACAGGGGCAGAGAATGAAGAGTACTGGCCTATGGATACTGAAAAAGATCATTGGTGGAGGTAAGAGTGAAACCAGTTAAGAGCTGTACCCTTAATGCCAACCCATTGTTCAATACGCTCTAGTAATGTATCATGGTCTACAGTATCAAATGTAGCACTAAGATCCAACAGGACCAGAATGGCATTATCACCTGAGTCGAGGGTGAGCAACAGGTCATTTGTCACCTTTAACAGGGCTGTCTCAGTGCTGTGACTGGCTTTGAACCCAGATTGAAATGGCTCTAGAATCTCTGTTGAGGTATGGAAGCAACTGCGTGAACACCACCTTCTCCAATGATAGAGGCAGTGATAGCCTTTCCCAAGTAACATTCAGAAAACTTATTTGCAGTAAAATGGTTAATATGACGAGAGTAGTTGCCAGGAGGTTTGGCTGTATATAGTGGGTTACATAGTCTAACATTGAACACAATAGGCATATGGTCAGAGAACGATGCATCCTCAATGCCTATGTTATCAATGGAAAACCCCTGGAATAAGATCAGATCAAGGGTGTGCCCATGAATATGGGTTGCCTTATTTATGTGCTGGAGGAGGCCGAATGACTCCGTTACATGGCAAAACTCCCTAACCAAGGGTTTACCTGGGCAACAAACATGAGTATTAAAATCACCCAAAATCAACAAACGGTCATAGGATGTTGCATAAAAAGAGAGAAAGTCTGAGAATTATATTATATCATGTTTATCTGATTTGGGAGGCCTGTAAACAAGTGTGCACATCAATGGTGTAGTAGCAGATTCTACAAAAACCTTTGTATAATAGCTATGGTGAGCTATATTATCCATGGTGTATAATAGTCATGGTGTGCTATAATATCCATGGTGTATAATAGCCATGTTGTGCTATAATATCCATGGTGTATAATAGCCATGATGTGCTATAATAACCAGGGTTCAAATTTAACTTTTTTCATCCCCCAGCCAAACGGTTAGTGAATGTTCAAACTTTACCAGCCACTCAATAGATTACTATTTTTTTGGCTGGTGAGTGAAGCAAATCTACCAGCCACCTGCATATTGTACCAGCATTTGGCTGATAAATGGTGTACATTTTTAACCCTGATTGTAACCATGGTGTATACAAGTCATCGTGTGCTATAATAAGCATGGTGTATAATAGCCATGGTGTGCTATAATAACCATGGTGTATAATAGCCATGGTGTGCTTTAATAACCATTGTTTATAATAGCCATGGTGTGCTATAATAACCTATTGTGTATAATAGCCATTGTGTGCTATAATAACCTATTGTGTATAATAGCCATTGTGTGCTATAATAACCATTGTTTATTTTAGCCACGGTGTGCTATAATAAACTATTGTGTATGATAGCCATTGTGTGCTATAATAACCTATTGTGTATAATAGCCATTATGTGCTATAATAACCATTGTTTATTTTAGCCACAGTGTGCTATAATAAACTATTGTGTATGATAGCCATTGTGTGCTATAATAACCTATTGTGTATAATAGCCATTGTGTGCTATAAAAACCATTGTTTATTTTAGCCACGGTGTGCTATAATAAACTATTTTGTATGATAGCCATTGTGTGCTATAACAACTTATTGTGTATAACAGCCATGGTGTGCTATAATAACCTATTGTGCTATAATAACCATGGTGTTGTAATGGGTGTTGTAATCCATTATCAAGGTACTTTTAATAATGATTCCAGAAACAAACTGGACCAAACAAACTTAGAACCCTGATTATAACCATGGTATATACAAGTCATTGTGTGCTATAATAACCATGGTGTAACGTTTCCCAGTTCCACTTCCCTGGACACTGCCACTTCCCTATTCCATCCCGCTCAGAACTTTAATTCCCATTCCCCAGTTCTACTTCCTGTGGACTACAGCTTCCCTAGCCATGCATGTTCAGAACTACAATTCCCATAGCCCGGACTCAATCAGCCTAACTCTGTACACCTGCACTCACCCAGTCCATATTTAAGACACACACACACCTAGCCTCTTCGCGAGGTATTTGTGAGTATTGTTTTCATTCTCTACTGAGCATTGTATTATATTCTTGTCTTGTTACACCGGTCTGACCTTAGCTTTGTTTACGTATTTATTCTGTCTTGGATTATCCCC